>JAYMSV010000157.1:0-20918 GCA_036897745.1 Erodium moschatum
CCCCCCCCACAGCTAGGCTTGCTAGCCTCCATGACGAGCACTCTTCATGTTCACTGGAGGATGAGGAGGAGGTGGAGGTCCTCATCCCCTTCTCCCCAGTAGAGCCCTCGATCATCACTCTTCATCAGTTCGCGATGATGGGAAAGTTGTGGGCGTCGAAACCGATGCGGAAGGAGGTTCTCCTCCGTATTATCACCAAGGCATGAGGCCGAGCTGTAGAGGGCCTAGTGATCAAGGACATTGGTCCTGGCATCTTCGGGTTCTATTTTGAATCCATGGATGCTCGTGCATGGTTCAAAGCAACGAACTGTGGTGCTTCGGGGATCTCCCTCTCCTCCTTGGGGACTTGGACCCGATGGCTAGAGAGCCTCTAACTCTTGATCACCTCCAGATGTGGGTGCATGTTCATGGCCTTCCGCCGTTAGTGAGGACGCGCACAACGGGAGAAACGGTTGGGGCGGCTATTGGGACGTGTGTTGAGGTCCCATGTGACCAATTGGGTACCTGCTGGGGCGGCACGGTGACATAAAAAAATTCGATTACAGTTTTTTTTGGGGGGGAACCATGCGTCCTAACCTAACTTTATCTTTGTTTTGGCGATCCTCTAACAGATTTTCCAACTTTATGAAAACAATAAAAGTCGAAAGAGTTAGGGAAGTAATTTTAGAATTAAGTACAGTTGGTGAAATCGACCCTTAACCAAAAATCCCAAACATCGTCGTAATTTTTCTACTGACATAAAAAAAACTCAAGAACCGGAGATATTTACTTGTGAAGAAGGTGAAAGTGATGGCGAAGGAGTTATGAGGAGTGGTATAGGTGCATTGCTTGTTTTACAAGGACTCTCCGCCTAATTACTGCATCTTCCTTGCAAGGCTTAGGCTGTGTGTCAGATAATAATTAAGATTCATTGTATCTGCGTTAGGCTAAAAAAACCTACCCAAACCGAACAAGCAAAGCACGTCTAACTCATTCTCTGCGCCCATAATGATACCATACCTTTTATGTGGTTTTAATTATCATACACCTACATTCTTATTCTGCTTTCACCCATTTAATGCAAATGCAGGTTCTTTGCATCTACCTCCTTCAACATTTTCAACTTTATTGCTCTCTCTACTGCAAGTACCATTGCCATTGGGTCTTGTTAATTTCAAGTTGGTGTTGTCAATATAACATTAACAGGCGTCTCTTTCTGGAGATTCTTTTGCAGTACAATACAATACATGTGGTGGGAGTGGGACTTACTTAGCTGTGCCACATCTCACCTTGCCCCCGATCTATCCATGCTCTTTTTTTCTAGGAACATGTGATATATATATACATAACAAGGCAATATCTTTCATTATCTTTACAAACGGGAATTAGAAAATGACCACCCTATATATAACAATGTTTAGGCCTGGCTTGCTTACAGTTACAGCAATACAAACTCTTATTCTATATTATTAGAAGATAAGTCTAAAAACTATTGGATTTTAGTGCAACTCTAGACATGTAATATATCTGATATATTTTTTAGATTCGTTGTTATTATATGGAAAATTGAAATTTAAAATAGCAAGTACAAAGACTATTTATCGAATCTTTATGGACAGGCAGGGTACGGAAATGAAATAAAAAAGGAAGACTTGGTCCTCCTCGGAACACTTTTTCCAGCAGCAGCCCACAATGATAGAAAGAGTGGTCTTTAAACAGAAGTGAAACTGACAAAACAGTGGGGGCTCTCTGGTCTAGGGAGGCCAACTTGGAAATATTTCTATATTCTATCAATCCCTTTTAGCCGAATGCAATGTATCATTCCATTGCCAGCCCCTACCACTCCAATCTAGCCGCCTGTCTTTTATACTTAAAATAGTATGTATGTATGTATGCGACAGCTATATTTGGTTTTGGGTTTTGATCCCCCAACCCAAAGCTATATACAGTTGCAATATATAATAGGCAGCAAGTTGAAACAATAAGATTGATAAACAATTCAGGATTCCAAATTCTGACTTACAACTGCCGGTTATGGCAGAAAGGTGCAACCATATACTAGACAAAGACAAAGGCGAAGACTTCGCCATGAGAATGACAATCTATTATGAAGTAATGCTCAGCGTCAGCAGGGGGACGAGTAAATAAATCGGTTACCAGGATGCAACGGGAACGGGGGCAGACCCATGTTTTATTATTGCTGGCTAACTGGAATTTACAGTTTCTCTCTATACAACTGCTGTAGCACTTTACGAGTTATCAGATTCCAAGGGCATTTTAGGTTACCTGACCATCACCAATGGATGCCTCCAACTGCAACTTAACAAGTCCACCTCCTTGTCTCACCTGTACACACTCTACTTTTGCAACCTTCTTTGCTGGCCTCTCCATATTTTGTTTATTTCCTATCCTATGCAGACTGGAAAGTTGTTACCTGCCCGGTAGCTGTTGCCTCGTAGTCTGCACAGGCCTCTGGTGTGTCTTCCTCGCTCGGTGGAACCAGCTGCCAAAACAGTGCTAGATATTTGTCCCAGTCATTCAGAATAGTTGCTCCTTTAGTGCTCCCAGTTTTTTCCTACACATTTTGTTTTTGAAAAGCTTAGGGTGGTGGACAAGAGTCATTATAATTCTGAATTTGAAAGGAAGATGGTCTGAAGCCAGTTTGACAAGGGCATGGTCGACTTACCACATGGGCTTCAATCAGGCTCTTTAGCTGCATCTGCCCCACAGGGGCTTTCACCCTCTGGATCTTCACTATTTCCTTATTTACCTGTTGAAGAATTTCAACAACTTTTTTACCATGTGCTCAAATAATGCAAACTTGAGTGCAGTGCATAACGAGTGAAACAACAAGTATCAGCTGCAGAACTGATGAATGTATTCTTCAGTTTGATGTAGGGGAGATGAGGAATTCAATGGACTAGGAAGCAGTAGTAGGATACTTTTGTGATAAAACTCAAAATTGATGTGCTGTGATTCCTAATTCTATATTTGAGTAAAAACAATAGTTAAAAACTTGTCGGGAATTCAATCATCATACTCTGTTAGGACCAACATTACTTATATCTGAAAAAATAGAGAACAAGAAAGAGTATGGATCACAAACCTTGGGGATGAGAGTATCATCCTCATCAAGAATGTAGGCCAAACCTCCGGTCATTCCAGCAGCCACATTTCTACCCACTCTGTCACAAGCAAACACAGTTGCTGTTAAGGCCATTTCTTTCGATTCGCTAGACCACAAGAAATACACCAGACTACAGAGGAATTACTTACTTTCCCAGTATAACCACACAGCCACCTGTCATGTATTCACAACAATGGTCTCCAGTGCCTTCAACCACTGCTTCCGCAAGTGAGTTTCTTACTGCAAATCGCTCCCCAGCTTTTCCTCTGATAAATACTTGACCACCAGTGGCCCCATACAAGCAAGTATTCCCAACTATAGTTGCCTCCTCAGGGCAAAAGCCAGTATCCTCCACTGGTGTTACAACCACCTCTCCTCCGGCCATACCCTTACAATATAAGTAGCTAATGTCAGAATTTCCAGACTAACAATATACATAAAACTATATAAGCTTGTAACACTAAATCTGGTCAAACACATCAAGGCCGGATCCAATTTAGATGCTTACAAAAAATTTCTTAGGCTGCCCTTGCACAACAATGTTTTACTTGACATTTGCAAGCATCGAGATAATTTTTTATTGATTTATCTTCACTTGTACCCTTCTCATGACTTCTGCTGAATTTTTAAAACTGACTAATTTAAAGAGTATATTCGGTAAACTAGCTATAATGTACTGAAAAGTGGATACTTAAACGTGGAATGGATCTGCGTATCAAACTACTTAAATCAGAGGGTGATGAAAACCAATTTGTGCTTCACTGCCAACTCATTTCAGTCTGATGATTATCTTATGGAAAATGTCATAGCAAACCCACGTTAAACGATTCTCAAACTAACCAGCAGAAAGGTTGTTAAACTCAGTGCCCAATGGAGCTGAATTAGACTTATGATGTCCCTAAGAACTCAGAAACCCAAAGATTTAATCAACATACCTTTCCAACGTAATCGTTAGATTCCCCTACAAGGCGAATATTCATTCCTGGTGTCAAGAAGCATGCAAAGGATTGCCCAGCACTCCCATTAAATCTACAAACATGAAAAGCAAAACAAACATTTAGCTAGGATTTGAATATAAAGACAGTGATGTATGTAGAACCACATAATAGAAAATAATTCTAAGATAAACCCTGACATACGTGATGTTCAGTTGCCCAGCAAAACCAGTGTCGCCATATTTCTTGGCAATCGCACCAGCCACACGCCCACATACAGCACGATCAACATTGTATATCTTCAGAGTTTTGTTGACAACCTTTTCATTCTCAATTGCATCTGAGACCTGAATTGTTTTTGGACAAAAATAATTTAGAGTGAGTGCGGGAATAGATAGCAATTCACAGAATAGATGCATGAAATTACAAAAAAAAAAAAAACATCTCTTTCGCATACCAAGAACTATTGATGTATTGATGTCAAAACACAACAACCAAGAACTGGTTATTGAGCAGGAAAAGTGTCAATTTAGAGGATAGCAATAATCCTTGAAGGATGGACTTGATCTCAACATTCTCACCTATGCATTAACTAAAAAAAATTATATGGTCCGAGAAACCTTATTAACATGATACACAAATATGTACATAAATTGCTGATGGAAGGGACTGTTGCACAGAGATGAGAATGGTAATTCCTGTGAAACTTAATCTGGCACATCAAATCCTAGGTTTTGAACTATTCGGTATCTTATGACAAAAATAATATGTTTCAAAAACATTGTATGACAAAAGAACAGTCACTAACTATACCCAAGATTTTCATGTATATATAGAGCTTAATAAAAATGATAATGCCACCAAATATCTTGTTTGCTGCAGTGTTTCATACAACATAATGCCGATTACTTCCTTATGTTTCATTAGCTAGTAAGGATGGCTAAACAGCTAACATAGCCTTGTTTTCAGTATTGTAAAATTTATTTTCTAAAGGAAATCATACCTCTGGATCTGCTAGTATTATATCATCTAGAACAGGACCATTTGTATGAACATCCTGATTCCTGATTGCTGTGCTGCTCAATTTTGGCAATCCAACATTCTAAACGAAAGAAGAAACTATGTTACCTTTAGGACAGAGATAGTACTATACAAGAGAGAAAAGTCAAAGACATGAAAATTATTTGTACTCATACCGAGAGAATGTAACTCAGATCCAGATGCTGAGTTTTCACAAGTGAGATATCTCGGACTCTGAACAAATCTGTTCGTCCAATTATGTCATCTAACTTCTCAAATCCAAGTTGTGCTAAAATGCCTCTAACCTGCTCGGGAAACAATTAAAATGACAATGACAATATCAAGCCACGGACCTTTAGGATGATCAAAATAAACATGACAAAATTCTTACTGAATTCAAACCAAGATTAAATGTGAAGCAAAACCCCAATAAATACTAAAATGCAGAGCTAGGCAAGCAAATAATTACCTCCTCGGCTACATATAAAAAGTAGTTAACAAGATCACCAGGCACACCAGGAAATCTAGCACGAAGTTCTTCCCTCTATAATGAAGATAACATTGATTAAAATGAGAACATGAAATGGCAACATAATGGCACAAATTGATCACTCTCCACACCTGACTGGCAACACCAACTGGGCAATTATTTGTGTGGCAAATACGAGCCATAACACATCCAGTAGCAATCATTGCCACTGAACCAAAGCCATACTCGTCAGCACCCATCGCTGCAGCCATTAGTACATCTACACCACTCTTAAAGCCACCATCGACTCTGAGAATAACCCTCTCCCTAAGCCCATTTGCAATGAGTGTCTGTATAGTGTTACCAATGATCAAATGCACCAAGAATGTCAACCAAGAGAAACACAGGAAGAAAATAAATTTGTGCCATTCAAGTTACTGGTTTCAAACACCAACCTGGTGTGTTTCAGTAACCCCCAGTTCCCAAGGACCACCAGCATGCTTAATGGAACTAATAGGGCTGGCTCCTGTGCCACCATCATGCCCTGATATCTGCAAAGCCAGAGTAAAAACAAGTTACAAATTCTGCTGGTATGGCATAGAGAATTCTGCATATAAGAGGAGCATTTATATGTTGCTTTTTGATGTATCCAATAGATACTCTCAATCCTTTCAGAAATTTAAGCAACTTAGCATAAAAATGTAGTGTTACCATATTACCAACCAAAAGTTTTTTTGTTAAATTTAAGTTTTACTCAAACCTAAAAGCTTAAGTTGTAAGGTGGAGGGCCCAAGTAGTAAGCAGTCTCAAACCCCACAAGTATGCAATGTGTGATGCGGTAACACTCCTCTCGTCTGCGGGCATATTATGCAATGTATAATATATGTCAGTGTAGAAAATATCCAAGTGAGTACACTGACATTGTGGTTGTATACATGTTTGGGAATAAGGGGGAGTAGGAATGAGAATTGCCTTAACTTGTGTAATTTAGCTTCATTTTGATTCCCATTGCCAAACTATCTCATAGGCATAGGTTGAGTTATATTTTTGCAAAATGGTAATGAAAATAGGGTGATGTGAGAGGTGATTCCCATTCTCAAACAAAAACTATCCATATACAACTAATATGTTAAACATGGAATGACATGGGAAATAAATAAAAGCCACGGGTAGCCAAAATATATTTGTACTTAGCAAATGGATATATGACAGGAAATGAGTGAACACCTGTATGACATCAGCATTACCCTTTGCAACACCAGAAGCAACGGTTCCAATCCCAGCTTCTGCTACAAGCTTCACGGAGACCTTAGCCTTGGGATTAACCTATTAGTTTGGCAGACACCAGATATCACTTATGGGCCATGGTCTGGAGATAACACTTATAAATAATGTAAGCAGACTCAAAGATGCATCTGATAATCACCTGGTGTAGGTCAAATATCAACTGGGCAAGATCCTCAATCGAATAAATGTCGTGGTGTGGGGGAGGAGATATAAGAGGAACTCCAGGTTTGGAATTTCTCAACCTTGCAATATATGCACTCACTTTTTTCCCAGGCAGCTGACCCCCTTCACCGGGCTTTGCGCCTTGTGCAATTTTAATCTCTAACTGATCAGCATTGGCCAAGAATGTTGGAGTGACACCAAACCGTCCTGAAGCCACCTGAAGATGCAATAATATTTTTGAGAAATATTGACTCTCAGCAAATACTTTGGTGAATAAATTATAGTAAAACAAGTGCTGTCTATGAAATCCAACGGTTTGAAGAGCATCATTTAAACCATACTCTTCAATCCAAAAAGATAACATTGCATTCAGAAAGCCATACCACAGACATGTTTGCTGCTATGTAATGGAGTGCTTATCAAAATCCACATTATTATAAAATTTTATGTAATTGCCAAAAGCAAAAGGTCAGTGTCATAACCTGCTTGATAGCGCTCGTGGCAGTATCCCCATTTTGTAGACCTTTGAGATGTGGCAGTGTTGGAGAGTATCCATCAACAACATCTGTAAGTGGGCTCCAACGAATAGGATCCTAAGTGGAAACAAAGTTATTTTAACAATGACCCTTTTCAACGCTATAATATTACAAAATTTATACACATTTAAGAGATTACCTCACCACCTTCCCCTGAATTAGATTTTCCACCTATTCTATTCATAGCAATGGCAATTGCTTCATGAGTTTCTCTTGAGATAGCTCCAAGTGACATCCCGCCCGTGCAAAATCGTTCAACTATAGATGAAGCAGGTTCAACCTTTCCCACCGAAATTGGAGCGCGATCACTTTTGAACTCAAGAAGATCACGGAGAACCTAGTAAATTGACAAGCATTAGCATTTATAAATAGTTCATAAAAAATAATGTAAACATAGGACAGTATTTCAGTTCTCACATTCACTGGCCGGTTAGCCAAGTGCTGCTGATAAACAGAGAAAGCACTTTCACTCTTCTGACGAACAGCTTTATGGAGCAATTTTGACATCTCTGGGTTGTTTCCGTGATACTCCCCTGTAAGCAGAAAGAGTAATGGTCACTAACTCTATGAAATATAGTAAAAACCCATCAACAAGTTTAAGCCAGCTATCAACATTGACATGAAACCGCGAGGAAATATAGTAAATGATATGGTGATCAACTGTCCTTTGAAATTCTAAACAAATTAGATGACAAATCTACCTCCTGGTCTCATTTGTATAAATCCAAAATTTTCTAGTCTTTTTGCGGTATCCTCAGAGAAAGCCTTCACCCAGAAAGACAAAGTTTCCCTTGCCAACTGCAAAATAAAGAAATATGTAAATAGATGTAAAATTAACAGCACTAATACTTCACTTGCAAGACAAAAAATTATACTCCCTCCACCATAAAAATAAGAGTCATGTTTATTTTTTGGGTTAATTGCTAAAAACTACATTATGTATTGTCCACGTTTAAACTATATTTATGTATTGTCCACGTCCCTAATTTTAACAGAATATTCCAAATTTTGTAAGTAAACAACCGTGGTCAAAAGACAGCGTGATTTAAAAGCATGGACAATACATATTGTAGTTTTTCGCAAGTGGACAATACATAATGTAGTTTTTAGCAATTAACCCTTATTTTTAGTAAGGATTGTGGATTAAGTATGTTAGTGCTTCATTTTCCACTACATGCACCAAGATCTCTAATGTCTTATCCCACTAAGTGGTTGTAACTAACTCAAACCAAGGATGTTATTTGTAATTCATACCGAACTAATTTCCAAAATAAAAATTGAACATTTATTTTGGGACATCTGAATTTAGAAAGTAAGACACTGACTTTGAGATGTATATAGTAGTTTAATAGCAAAGAGCCAAGTACTAGTAAAGTTGATAAACTTTCCAGGCCTCAGTGTCAGATTAGTTGGCTATAATATTAATATTGTTATCACTGTTTGGCAACCTGCATAAATTTAAGGTGCTAGCTTGCAGATGGACTGAAACATTTTAGCGTCCTTGAATTATGTAAGTTCTTATGTTACCTCATTAAGAGTAAGGCCACCAATTATTAAGTAACATTTATCTTTAACTGGAAAAACATATGCTATCTTATTGAGAAGATATCTCTGCTTAATGAGTTCGATATAGAAGTATTTGTAGACTTGAATTCTTTAGAAGTTTGCACAAATGTGTCAATTCTAATCAGGAAAATTATTTTATTAGAGACCCAAGGTCCTTGGTTTTGTTGCAATACCTCGTCAAGAGTTAAGCCACCAATTTTTGATACACTTCCACAAAATGCAACATCTACAACATCCTTCCCTAAACCATAAATCTCAAATATCTGCGCACCACAATAACTGAAAACCACAAAACAGTGAGAAGGTAGCCAAACTAGGCGGCAAAGGGAGAAATAATCATAGAAGTCCGTAAGTTGATCATAATTAGTATAACAGAAGGCGTGGAAAACTAACCTGGAAAGCAATGAGATGCCCATTTTGGAAAGGATCTTGAGAAGACCGGATTTAACTGCCTGGAACAATAAAGCAAAATCAGGATCGTATATTCAAGCCTTAAGACGAGAATATATAAAGAACGAGTATAACTAAACTAGCCAAACAAAGAAAAACCCACAATTCCTGTTTCTGGGTCTGGTTAAAAAAATAATAATAACCATGACAAATTTCATGACCACTACATGGATGATATATGAAAGCCAAATTTTGGACAAGGAAGCACCAAACTAAGGCCAAACCTAGCCATACAATAGCCTCCTAAATATAGCTGGTATTAGTTGTTAGTTGCATCACTAGTATATCCAATAGGGCCTTTCGGGAAAAGAGACACAACAGTAATAATTGTTGAAAAAGGTTATCTTATAAATCTTAGGTTTGATGAAGAAGAAATAGTCACCTCTTACCAAAGGTTGTGATTACATTATTAGTAAACATTAATTCTCTTAAAAATATAATAACATAACACAGAAATCTAAGAGTATGAATTACATGCATATGTCAGTAACAGTGAAAATATAACAGTTTCATCCTCTAGTGTGGGGATTATTTGCTTAGAAATTACAAGATAAAAAGTGGTAAATGCACTTTTAAATGATATAAACTGGGGATGCATACTGACCTTGCAGAAGTTCGTTTGAGCCTGTTCAATTGTTACTGTAGGCATCTTTCCATTCCGCATCAGATTTACTGTTTTAGTACTCAAACGCCACTGCCGGCATGTCTCCAATGCCAAATATGGACATACCGCACTGAAAACATATTTCAGAGAGAAAATGTTTCAGGCTGACTAAGACAATCAAAAATCTTAGCAGATCGCAATAATGAATTTTTGCATAGTCATGGAACATGTACTATTTCAAATAAGGAATGTATTGACAATAATCCAAGTAGACAGAAAAATAATAGGATCTTCCAATAGAATAGTTCTGAGCAAGCTAGGAATGTGAAATATGAAGCCTATTAACAAGTAGATATGGACCTTAACGTAATGATTTTGAAAGGAAAAGTAGCTGATATGACAGTCACTAACTTTGATGTCAGTTAATAAAAACAGAATTCTGAAATTTTAACAAGCTATTGATGGACTAATACAATGAAACTCAGACAAAGAACATACAAGGTGATGACTCTAAATCTAATACTCCAAATTGCAGCAACTACGATCAGATCAAACAATACAATTTCTTAAATGTGATATTAATGGGGGAAAGACCAAATATGTCATTGCCTTGAAAGGTTTCGATCAAAGAAAACAATAACTACCTTGCACCATATCCTATCAAACAAGCAAACTGATGAGTGCTGAAGCACTGAGCAGTATCTGCTACAATTGAGGCTGACATTCTTAAGCCGTTCTGAATGAGATGTTGGTGGACAGCACCAACAGCAAGAAGTATTGGAACAGAAGGCCGTGTTGGTTCCTGGAAGAGGAAAGAAGAAAGTCAATTTCCGAAAAACCCTCATGCAGGCCACGGAGAGAGGCAATAAACAGGGGGTAATAAGAATCGGATAAATGATGAACGGTCTCTGTTGACAATCTTTACAAACTTGAGGTAAACTCACAAGCACGGCAGTATAGATTTCAGAATTTAATTAAAGCAAGGCCACTATTGCAATCTTATCATGTTTGCACAAGAAAAATATTAGAGATATGGAACAGGATTCTCGGATAGGTATAAGGAGATTTCAGCAAAGAACAAAGAGAGATAATAACACGGCTACAGGCTAAAATTATACATGAGTAGACTTATTAAACAGTAAACCTTGAACACTCGCACAGACAGGTATAAGGAGAGCACATAGTACAGAATAAGTTTTAAGTTGTTGAATCAACATGTAGACAAACAAAAAGAAATGTTACCAGCTCATCAGACCGGTCAGAGAGAATGAGCAATTGGGATCCATTTCTAACAGCATCATCGGCAGCTTCACAAAGTCTATTTAGTGTACGCTCCAAGGATCCCTCAACCCCTTTACGTATATCAAAAAATGTGGGTAAAACACGGGGTTTTAGGTAAGGATCTTTCAGCAATGACTCAAGCTCCCCTTCATTTAATACTGGACTGGATAAAGTAACCTAAACCAAAGTAATAAAACAATCAAACCCATTCACACAAAGTTGGAATATTAAATAAGTAAAAGATCCATTTATGCAAGAAATGTAGATTGGCATAGTATACAGCTGTGGGATAACAAAAGACAATAACATACCTGGGAAGCATTTTCAGGTCCAACCTCCAAAATGTTTCCTCTCTTTCCAATATTGACTTCAAGGGACATGACTAGTCCTTCTCTAAGGGGGTCAATAGCAGGATTTGTCACCTACAAACACAACAAAAGAATCAGAAAATGCAAGGTTTGGAATGAAATTAACATAAATATAATATTAAGGAACTAAATACTTGGAAAACATATTTGTTGTTGCCTATTGTTCATCAAAACTAATTTATACTTCATTGTTTTCATAATTATACATTAAATTTAACTCAGAGCAATAAGATATGAGTCATAATAAAACTGAATTCCTGCCATTCAACTGCGACTAACTATTGCTATGCACATAGTTCATACATACCTGAGCAAATCTTTGCTTGAAATAATCATAGAGCATGTGTGGCTTCTGAGACAAGACTGCCAAAGGAATATCATCTCCCATGCAAAATGTAGGCTCCTTTCCTTGTCCAGCCATGCTCTCAATTACCATTTGCACATCCTCACTAGAATAGCCAAATGCCCTAGTTCCCCCAAAGTATAAATAATGAGCATCATGCAAGATACTAAATTGGGTAACTACAGCAGTAAACATATTAAAAATAAAAACAAAATAAAACCCTTCTGAATCCATATGTTACATATGCAATTCAATGAATATATGCATAGAACGGTATAGGAAGATGAAGATATTAACAGGCATTATCTTTCTATCCAAAAAGAAGAAGAAACACCAGATTTATCAAATCACCACGTTATAAGGTTTCAATAGAGAGAAAACAGGGCTGTAAGGATTCCTAGAAAAAGACACTTAAAATGTGATATTAAATCATGATAATTACACGGTCTCAGGCTTTATTGATAAACTTTAATTCCACTAGATCCAAAGAGAATCACAAATTTGATTAAATTTATGCCGGACTCCTAAAACGGTTAGGAAAAAAAGAGCTACTCATTTGCATTGAATGGATAACACTGTTTCAAACAATGAAGAAAGTTGCTTCCAGGGATTCCCATATTCCGTGTGCAGGTTTCTTCCTTCTAAAATAGATTCTATTCAATTTAAATTATTTTGTTTTCTGATGCATATATTCTATTTTTTTATCAGCAATGTGTGCCCTAATATGGACTCACATGCTTATGCAGAAGCAAGGAGCACCAAACTTATGATTCTTACACTTTTAAGATTGATGTATCATGGGCTCAAGACATCTTTTAAATTAGAAATGAGCTCTAATATTGCCACAAGACCTCTCCCCTTAAGAAAGAGGCCCAACAGATTCTGGGAGAGATAGAGAGAGGCTCACCAAGAATTGATCGAGAGAGGCCTAACAAGAGTTGGAAAAATAGATCATAAAGGTGGGAGTGGGTACAGTTGCTGGGACTTGAACCCTGGTCCCAAGGAACCAAGTTCAAGTGTTTGATCAGTTGGCCAAGCAAGCTTTGGTCATATATTCTATTTCCAGAACAAACAGAATAAAAAGCTTTCTGTTATTTTTTTATGTAAGAAAGATAAAATAAGTATAGGCTGACGATACTAGCTTTTATATTCTATTTCCAGAACAAACAGAACCAAAAGCTAGTTTCTTCAGCCAATACTTATTTTACCTTTCTAACAAAAAATAAATAACATAAAGTACCCTTATTTAAGTGAGTTAAAAAAAAGGAAAATAAAGGAGGAGCTTCCCCTGATAAAATACACTATCCATTGAATTCTATTGGTATGTACATTTCACTAATAATTGTTAGCAAAATATTAGAAAACAAAAACATTTTGAGGCAAGACACTTACTGTTGGTGCCTTAGGATTGCTTCATTGTCCATAACAGTTGACGAGAGGAACTTCACGGGCTTCAAGGGCCGCATATTTTCACTGACCCACTTCCCATAAGGATGTGACAATGCCACTCGCTTTTTGACCTCTGTATTCTCATAGACCTTGAATTCAGAAGTTTAGAGGATCTAAAATGAGTATGGAAAAGTAGCATAATGCTGACACAAGGTGTAGCCTTTCATAATAGAGAGATTGACAGTTGGAGAAAAAATATAAAGAAAGAGAGAGTTTAATATATGTATATCCAACACATTCTTGGACAAGGAACCATGAGCTTCAAAAGCAAATGACTAAATAGGTAAATCTCTGTTTTCACGAGGCAAAGGACCCCCTCTGGCGAGTTGTATATTAAATGTAAATTTTAATGTCCAATTATAGGATGTCCTCAAAAACCAAGGTTACAAGACTTACTGTATTGAATGCTTCATAGACAATAACGCCCCTGAAAGACTGCTACCTTTGTAAAGGAAGCAACAGTAAACAAGCTTGGTATCGGATCTCTGTCCCAAAGTAAGCTTTTTACTATCCTAAAATCGATGCTCTATAATAAATATTCCCTTTCTATTTTTCTTAGTTAATTAGTCATGTATTACCAATGTTATCCTCCCATAAGTTACTCATAACAAGTAGTGTAAACATGGATGCATACAGGGGCTCAAGGTGGAAAGCCATACACTAAAAGTTGAAATATTAACCATTACCAATGGTCAAATGGGAAGCTTATTTTGGGATTAAGTAAAACCCTATTGGTTGTCCATAACAGTCATCCAACAATCACAAACTTATATGTAGGGTAAAGGTAATTTGACCAGAATACAGCCATAAAATGTGGACAATCCCAATCGAAACCAAATTTACTGTAACTAAAAACCAAGTTCAGAAAACGAAAGATACATGCAAAAATATGTGGTGGTGTTGGTGGTGGAGGGGGGTGGATTGCACGCTAATAATATGAGGGACAAGTAATTGAAGTATTTAGAAGTATTGGAAAAAGTAAGGTAACTAAGGATGGGAGTTTGATTCCTCACCATAGCTGAGGATTGGTGAAAAACAGCATACAATCACAACTTACTGATTAGTAACAATCTTGTAAGCACACAAAGTAAAACCAAAAGAAATTAAGTACAAACCTGCCCAGCCAGTAAATCAACAGTTATCATCATTCCTGGACCAAGACGCCCTTTCATTGTAACTTTTGACTCATCCATGGGTAACACTCCAACCTGAAGAAAAATAAAATGTGACACTATTCATGATAAAAAAAAACAGTGACAATAGCAGAACATGATCATAGAAACATTCATCATGGTTCTAAATATAGTATGCTCTAACATGAAAGTCTCATCTACACTCTACCTTTTGCTTCTTTTCGCTGTTTTAATTAGGAGGTAAACAGTGCCCTTCAATGCTATTAAATACAGTGACTTATTCATGTATAGCAGAAACCCGCATTCTTCTTGTCAACTATGTTTTACACTTAACAGAAGTAGAGTTCGTCATGTTGTCACACCAATCCCATGCTAATTGATGCCATTGTATATAGAGATAATGGCTGCATCTATTGGAGCAAATCAAGACAGAACATGACAAGCAACCCTGGACTAGAATGTTAACCCAACACATCTTGATGTTTGCTCAAGTAATGAGTTAGAAACACTGGAGAACAATGCCCTATTCGATTTAAATACTTACAACCATCTATTATTGCATATTAATCATAGGATTTAGAAAGTTTAAATATGCAGGAATTAATTTGACCATGGTAATTAACTAATATCTATTGCAACTTTTTATTGAAGAAATCAACACCAAACATATCATCATTGTCAATTATTTACAATTACCACCACTGGACTTCTCAAAAAAAATACATGGAAGGACTAATTTTCATCTTTAAATAAAAAAATATGCCAGCATATCATCCTTTGGTCAATCAAACTATTAGTAACATTTATTAATCCCGTTGTAACACAGAGGATTAATAAAAGAAACTTTAACTCCTTGAGTTTTGAGGTCTTATAGGTCCAAACCATTTTAACCCAAGATCACCAAACATGACCCAAAACTTGACGCCAATCATCAAAACTTTTAAGAGAACTTAATAAATCATTCGGAAATTCCAAGCAGTATAAAATAAAACTCACCTCAGATGCTACATAGACAACATTATCTTTTGTCCGCCAATACCTAGCAGGGCGAAGTCCATTGCGATCAAGGGTAGCCCCAATTGTTTTTCCATCACTGTCCCATATTAGAGTAACAAAATGAGAAAGAATAGTCAAAACTGAAAAATAAAAGGACAGAGAGAGCGTAGATGCTTTTTTATAGAGAGAGATAGTACACAAATCATAAATGGCCCAGATAACTTTTCCCCTGAAAATAGAACAAATTGCCTTTGGAAGTTTACCTGAATAACAGTAATGCTGGCCCATCCCAAGTTTCCATCTGACCCTTGTAATAGTCATAAAAATCAACAACCTACGGAGAAGGAAATGATAGAGTGTCATCCACAAATACTATAAACTAAAATTTTCAGATAGATCATGACCAAAAAGTGTGACTGTGACATGGTATGTACGGACTAATAATGTATACAAATAATACAATTAAACATGCTGCAGGATAAGTCTTTAGCTTCATATTATTACAATTGCAAAGGGCACAAACAGAAGTAAGGGATGAGATCACGTGAAGGACTTTGACTCAGTGGATCTCATAGTCATTCTGTTATTTTGAATTCATAATGCCAACAAATTTGAATAATCAAATGCATAAATTTGTAAAATCAGTTGCCCATTCATAAATTGAAAAACATAGATAGGATGCATCAACCTACTGAAAGTAAATATATAAATCGATCCACCATATTTTAATGGCTGCATTATACCTCAGGATATTTGATTGACAAAGTTGGATGATTTTTGTATGCTTCTGGAACGAGAATCATCAGAGCCTCCTCAGGAGCACGACCACTTCTTATTAACAACTTCATCAACCACAAATAAAAAAGATATATGAATGCCATAGTTCCTTGTTAATCTCATTAAACGAGTAAAAACAAGGAAATTCAAGATGCATTCACACACATGGATGCATATATGAAAAGGAAATATAGAACACTGCGGAAGCAATCTTCTGAACAATAATTGTAAAATGTTAGGTCAGTCATGTCATGGGAAAGCATAGGAAAGAATGGGTCAAAAATTACTTTCAAGTGTTTTACAAAATTTAGTAAAAAAAAGAAAGCCAAAAGCACAACTGCCTTAGATGGTGTCATAAGGTACTGTGTCATTATCACACATAAAACTCAATAGGTTGTACAAATCCAATACATTTCATTCACAAAAAAATCTTCAGAGCAGGGTTTCATTTTCATTTGTAATATGTAATTTTGCAACACATCCAGATAGCTACATGAAAATCCTACCTGGAAAGATGAGATACAGCATGCATGAAGTAATTGTGCCCAAAAATCTTTTTCCTGTGTTCTCTTAAAAAATATTGCACACTGTGCTCTTTACAGAAAATAAATTAACAAAGGTAGTGTATACCCCAAAGCCCATTAGTATTATAGTTTGTTCACCAAATCAAAGAAAGTGTATACCAACATTAATGCAGCTTATAAAATATTATGTTATGCACAAAATGATGCAGTAACTCTTACCTCTGCAGCGCTATCAAGATTAGCAGAGTCTGATGCCTTTGGGTTCCCAAAAGGACGAATTTCATTTTCCCGGCCATGCCAAACTGAAGACTTCAACGATGTCTCTCGAGATTGCATCCAGTTTAAATTCCCCTGCATAGAGATTAAAGTGTCAACATAAAGTGATTCAAATGCATCTCATAATTACAACACACTCCAACACAGAGGTTCAAGCTAAAACTATTACCTGTATGGTGTTGATTTCTCCATTGTGACCAAGAAATCTCATTGGTTGTGCAAGGGGCCACCTTGGGCTGGTATTTGTACTATACCTCCGGTGATAAATGGCAAAAGGAGATTTATAGAGATCATCCTGAAGGTCATAATAAAATAACCCAAGAACTTCTGAGCGAAGCATTCCCTTATAAACTATTGTCTGATTGGACAGAGAACAAAAGTAGAGCTCACTTCCCCAACTTTCTGAGTTCGCCACTGCTGCTTTTTCAATTAATTTACGGCAGATGTACAGCTCTCGTTCAATGTCATCAACATTCTCTTCTTTAATCACTCTAACAAACACCTGCTCTATGTTTGGCATGGTTTCTTTTGCAAAGTAACCAACTATAGAAGCATTTACCGGAACCGGCCTCCACCCAAGCACCTCGAGGCCTTCTTGTTTAAAAGTATTTAGAATAACTACAGAAGCAATAAGAATTTATGGTCAGACAACAAACTACACGTGGAAACGAAATGTTAAGCATACACATCAGACTCAAATGGAAGTTTACAGTGAATGTCAAGCAATCAACAGTGACTGATAGAATTATAGTGTTGAAGAAGACAAGCATAATAACATAGAAACATATATTTGCAAATACAAGCTGCACAAACACACAGATAGATAGACAGTGGTTGGCAAACAAGTTGGTTAAATAAATGGAAAGAAGCAATGCATACATGGTAATTGAGACAGTAATGAAGCATAACGAAAAGGGATTCAATAATCTGTTGCATCAACAAGTAGTAAAAACAATAACACAGTATTAATATATGCCAAGGACAAATGATAGACATATTGAACAAACTTCCTACCTAATAAAGCAACTTTAATTCAGCTAAGGGATATCAGCTTCTTCCTCTTCTTATATTTAATTCATCATGGCTAAATATCCAAATTACCATAGCAATTGTTGCACACCATGAAAAAAGAGGGAAACCCTTCACTAACAAATTTGCAGTTAGTGTTGTACCAAATTTCTGACTATGATGCTATATCCATGAACAATCTGTAAGAGCTTATGCGACTTACTAAAACAATACACATTTAAGTAATAAATCAAGCATGAAACATACGTGTCCTTTAATCAAATATAAGATAAGCAGATAAAGGGAAAAAAATTAAATGATTTGATTATTAAAAAGTTATTGAACTATCACCTTCTTTAGCTTTCTTCAAATCGTCTGCATCCTTTGGAAGGAACACCATTCCAACACCGGTGTGCAACTTATCAAACGAAGCAATCCCTTGCTTACTGGCCCACTCATTGAATAGATCCCACGGAATTGAAGTCATCACTCCTGAACCATCACCAGAGTCGTTATCTGCTCCACAGCCCCCACGATGTTCCATACATCCAAGAGCAATAAGAGCATCCTTGACAATCCCATGGGATGCTATATTGTCCAAATTGGCAATAAAACCGACTCCACAAGCTCCTCTTTCTGCTAATATATCTTCCAAATGGGCAACCTGTAAAGCACATAATAGTTCCATAGTTATGACAAACAGTTGCCTGAAAAACTTCATTTTATCATCATCCCCCGTGTACAGCAAAGTAACTGAAAGTCCTATTTGCATCTTCCCTTCAAGCCAAGATACTTCCAAAATCCTAAGCTATCATTGATTTAGCATTTATATAGCTGATTCTATTGCTCCAAATGCAAAAAATGAAAAGAAAAACATCTGCATTCATCTTTAACACAAATAAATTACTTTTGGAATCAAAATGAAATATACTTTCAGTCCTCTGAAAAATGCTTTAGAACAAAATTGCACTAATACTCTCTTCAGTCTAGATTTTTGTAATAACCTCAATTAAAAAAATGCTTACTTAAGAATAAAAGTGAATAACCAGTTTATCACCTATTCTCACAAACAATTCAATGCCTTTTCTGCTTTGAAATACAAGAAAATCAGTTTTCAATTCACCCTCTATGACTTTTGACCCGCAAACAAGCTATAAGAAACGGATTGAAGTAGCAGTAATAAATGGATAAGGAGAAATCAGTAAGGACTTGTTTGGTTTACGTTTTGGAGAATCACTTTTCTCTTTTCCAAGTACTATCAAATATGAACGAAAATCAGTCTCTACCACATTACCCAGGCCCTACTAGAAGAAAATCAAAACAGTAACCAAACAGGGAAAACTAAAGCATCAGGAACACACGAACCTTGGGTTTCGAATCGGATTGAGAAGGCGATTCGCCATCGGTGTTAACTCGTTGGAGGTCGAGAACCGCCTTGACCGATTGCGAGGAGGAGTTAGAGGTCCTCGTGACGAACTGCGGGAGTCCCCTGGTGCCGGAAACACCGAATCTCCGCCGCGTACGCTTTGATTTGCAATACAATCCGACGAAATCGGCGTAGAGGAGGCCGCTGGAGGCGTTAGGGGAGAGGACGGGGCGAGAGTGAGCTCCATTGGAGTAGAGAAGCTGGGGAGCGCGAGAGAAGGTGGGCTGAAGTGCCATGGTGTTGGTAGGGAGTGTTTGGTTCTCGAGAAAATATGTGATCGTGTGGCGATGGAGAGAAAGTATGGATTGAGGATAGAAAATGGAGAGAGGACCGGAGCCACCCACCCGCGCCTCTCACTCTCTCACTTATTTCTGCTCTCTACTTCGTCTCGTTTGTTTTGGATGTCTTTGTTGTGTAATGTGTTATACACATTCGGTCTTCGGAGCTGCGATCCTCTGCATCGCGCATGCCCTTGATATATGCTAATCACCGTCCGTTTCTTTTCCCTAATAGTTAGTTAAGCAATTTGATTACTATTTTGGTCAAAGCCTATATTCCAGTGTGCTGTGTCTCACGTAAATAATATGTACTTGTGCTTACTGGCCGTAGATTTGCTAAGATACTACCAAAAGAGGTGGTTGGAATCTACTTTATTACCGTGCAGCAGATATTCTTCGGAATTCGGGAAGAGGGCTCGGGATCCGGTCGATTCAAGACACCACGGCCCATGACTCGTAAAAACCGGCACGTAGCAGTTTGGTAAACGCATGGGGATCTGATAATGGCATGAGGTGACCGGGATTCTCCGGTTTGGGGGGTTGTTGGCACGTGGCGCTCCGCGAGTGGAAGTTGTGCGACAGTACAGTGAGTTCGCTGACATTGATACGAGAGGAAGAAAAACATTTGGAATCTTTCGGGATTAGACTGGTGGGGATTGCTTGTCTGCGGTCGTGTCTATAGAAGCCATGTGACGTTCTTATTTGAAAACCAAAATACAGTAATAAGAGCATTACATTGAAAATTGAGGTAAATTTCATATTATTTTATATATATTTTTCTTAAGAGGATAAGTGGTGGATTAATATTGATTAGACGAAAACTAAAGTAAAATGTTGTCTTACATTAGGTCAATTGTATCCGTAGATTAAGTTAACACCCGATTAGAATTACAGTCTCGATTGTTCTTTTTTTGAGCGAAACAA
>JAYMSV010000158.1:0-20915 GCA_036897745.1 Erodium moschatum
TATGAAGACGGATCGACAGTACGAGGACGCGGGAGATTTGGTATCGGAGGCTCCGTAGTTTCGGTGTTCCATTGTATTGTTTCTTTCGTTATTTCAAGTTTTTTGCATTTTCCGTTTTGTCTTTAGGTTTTGGATTAGTTTTTGTTTGATTTCAGTTTAGGATGTTGGTTTCGTTTCTTTGAAATTGTGGTGATAAGAGGTCCCCTTAGCTTGTGTTTACGATCAAAAGTAGGCTAGTTCTACGGTTCTATGAGAGCTGGGTTAACTACGATGAACCCGATCATTATTCTAAAACTCATGATCTTTGATCCTATTATGTAACATTTGATTGACAGTAATGCACTCCTTTATTACCCGCTTCAAACAAAAATTGAGTTTGATTACTGTAATATAATGTTTACATTAATTGAAATCACCAAAAAAAATACATTAATTAGTTTATGCAAGCAATCAAGCCCAATTTTGTCTAGCACAACTCCACTTTGTTAATTTAAAAAAAAATCCTAATGTATTGGTCCCTGTGATCATGTGCTGGACAAAAATTAGGTCAGATTTTCGATATTTATCGATTCGTAAAGACATATAAATAATTTGTATAAAATTCACAAGGCATATAAATGATATGTGATCTTCATAAAACCATATAAATGACGTGATACCAAAACTTAGGGTACATGGTTAGACATTTTTACACTTTGAATAGTTTGTTGTTCGCGACCAATTTTTTAGGGTGGGTTTTTACATTTAATCATTTATCTTTGATCCAATCAGAAAATCGACAGGACCCCCTCTTAAAGGGAGGAACCGAGGGAGTGATAAAAGGGTGTTTCATGGATAGTAACGCTCCATAAAACGTTAATGCTCGACAACCAGGCGTCCCTGGCTCGTACATCTTCCACCTCTCTTTATGACAAATGTCCCGATTCTTTAAATTTTATTTCCCAGAGTAATTTATATCTCGATAAAGTTATTTCAATAGAAGAAAAATGTATAATATAAATAACTACATTTTCTTTCTCATCGAGACATTTTTTTTGTATCGCCTAATTAGCGCTCGATATAAATTAGACGATGTTACGAACGAGGATGTTCAAACAGCGAATGGGCAGTACGATTGATGTTATTTACCCTTGTCGGCGTCTCACCAGAAAATGCTGACTCATCATGTTTCCGGCGAATTATTGAGTGAATAAGACAACAACGTGGTTTGTTCTCGTTGGCATGTATTTGTCTTTAACCTATTTTGTCCACTCAGTAATGACCACGTGGCCACTCATGATTCGCGATAGATATATACGTACATGCATGGAACATGTTATATGCCACCATGGTCATGATTTATCATTTATGAGCACACCAGTGACGGAGAATTTTCCAATTGTGCTCCTCTATTTTTTTTGACGTTGTGTATTATCGTTAAAATTTTTTGGTGTCCCCTCACCGAAAAAGCTGGCTCCGCCACTGATTGTATCCATAGATCGTTTTCGAGAATCCGAGTGACGACCAACGAGATGAATAGCTCTCAAAAGGACGACGCAGCGCTTAAATAAACAATAACTACCAGATCGAACTTATATCAACTATCCGAAAAGATCCTCGATGATCCGATCGATTAGGTTGTTACAGTTTGAACTAAATTTCTGAAGAGACTACACAAACTGTTGGGCTGATAAAAACAAACTGAATAAATAGTATTCGATTTCGCCTCAGTGATAAAATCATCACCCAGACTTTTGCTTCCGAGTCCTGTCCATTTCGCCCATCAAATCGCCCATGCCATAGCCTCGAAAGGCCGATTCGCCCATACATGTATTTGAAGATGCTCTTAGCTCGAATTCGAGTAGAATTTAAGTTAAAAATAGGAGTCCATTACTAAACAGGTCAAATTGAAGATTCAACAAAAGTTTATGGTTCCAATACAATCCATCATCAAATCTGTTTTTATTTGCTTAACATCAAATATTAGAACATAACTTGATAAACTGAACTTAAGAAGATGAAATCTCGAGCAGGTTCTCGATGTCCTTCTGTAAGCGGCAATGAAAGAACAGAGTGTTAGTTTAGTTCCAATTGTCAGCATCAATCGTCAAAAGTCATCTTTATGTATTGTCTACATGCGGAAAACTACCCTTTGTATTGTTCATTCTTTTAAATCACCATATCTTTTGACCATGGTTGTTTACTGACAAATGGATCAGATTTTATTAGGGACGTGGACAATACATAAGGGTAGTAATTCCGTTCAAGTAACTAACAGACAACCGTGGTCAAAATATATGGTAGTTTAAAAGCAAGAACAATACGTAAGAGTAACTTTTGACAATCAACCCCTAATTCTACAAAATCCAATTTACACCATTAATTAATTATATAGAATTAATCTAACCTTGATTTTAAGAGGCGAAGTAGTGGGAGCATATCTCTGAACAACCTTGCCTTGTTTATCTATGAGGAACTTAGTGAAATTCCATTTGATGCCATCTCCCAAAAACCCTCCTTTTTCCGATTTTAAGAACTTGTAAAGTGGGGCTGCATTCTTCCCATTCACCTCAACCTAATAACATAATCAAGATCATAAATTATGATAAAATTCAACATATTTTCGCCTTCAAGTTGTGTATTTTAGGGATAATAGCAAAAAAGTGCCCTTATGTTTCGGTCTCGGGTGGATCGATACCTTGATATTTAAAGTGGAGCAAAAATGTGCCCTCAATTTTTTTGGTGCAGTTTGGGTAATTAAAAAAATGGCAGAAAAGTAGCTTAAAGTTAGTCCTTGAACTAGAAAAAAAAACTCAAAATCTAAAAAATATAAGATAGTAAAACAAAAATAGATTAAAATATTTGATATTTGAAAAAAAAAATTATAAGTGAAATTAATTTTATTTATGATCTTTTAAAGTATAATATTTAATGCCCTAGTATCAAATAATATGAGGAAACAAGACTAAAATGGTATATATAATCTAAATGAAAATAATTGATATTTGAAAAGAGTATAAAAAATAAAGATGAAAGCTATTATATTTTAATATAATGTTTACCATTTTTTACTTTTAATTCATTTTAATGGAATTAGTAACTGTTGCACACAAAAAAGTTAAGAGTACTTTTTTGCTGCACATGAAACATCGGGACATCGACATGCTCGAACTCAAAACTTGAAGGCACTTTTTTGCAATTATCCCTACATTTTATCAATAATTACCTTATCGAAGATTGGAAATTCAGCTTTGAACCTCGTGCACACGGTTTCTTGTATTTCCTCATTGTTTCCTGGTTCTTGCCCCCCAAACTGGTTGCAAGGAAATGCCAGGATCTCAAAGCCTGCACAGAACAATATCACCCCAAGAGTCACAAACCTCAAACTACTAAATGAGATCAAAGACATCTAGGATGTTTTTTTATTATCAATTTCCTCTGTCAGAATAACTAACACACCGTTGTTTTTGTACTTTTCATACAAAAGGTTCAATTCCTTGTAGTTTGATTGTGTTAATCCACTGCAACACATAATCATGGTTAAGGACAATACCATGAAACTGGAGGATGCAACAAATTAGGATCTAGTCTGAATTCAAGAGTCCATTGATCTACGAAGGATATGTTTACAGATAATAAATCTAGGGATAATTGCAAAAAAGTAGCCCGAGAAGTGCAATGAACTTGTATTTTTGTTGCACTTTGTATAAATTTGTTTCAAAATGACGATTTTACCCTCGGAAATTTAAATATTAAGAATAACAATTAAAGAACAAAAAATCCAAATTTTCATATCCCTTAAATTTCTTACTACTAAGAGGAAGAAAATCAAGGGATATAAAAATTTGGATTTTTTAATTCTTTAATTATTATTATTATTATTTTAAATTCCAAGGGCAAAGTCGTCATTTTATTACAAATTGTAACAAAAAGACACGTTTAAAGTACTTTTTTTACAATTATCAGATAATTGGGCTACACGTTGCAAAAAATGAATACCTAATAGAACATGATAATTGTATTCGTTACCATTTTGAAGCAACATTCACTATCAAAAGAACTTGGCCACTGTACTGGTTCAAACTTACATCATTTCCTCGAATATCCTGCAATTCAATGTAATAACATAACATGATTAAGCCACAGATCATTTCAGATGATAAGAACATCAAAAGCCTCACATATGTTAGAATATGAGAAAATTACAAGTAATCATTTTAGATACCACAGTTTTCCCCAAATCCTTTTCTTTTCTTCCCTCAGTTTTTTCCCAGAAAGCAAAGCAAAAACCAAAACTAGATGAACAAAGCTCAAATACCCAGTTACCTTGACAGAGAAATCGTATATGGATTTAGGAGTTTCTGCAGCCATGTTTTTTTCCTGAAGGAAAAAGGGTGTCTGAAGAAGAGCAAGAGAGCAAAACACAGAAAGAACCAGGTGGTGAAATGGATGAATCTGCAACAATCCAGACTGAACATTTATAACAAAATTGTCAATTCCTTAGAACAGCTCCCTTCTAGAAAGAAAGGCTAAACCAATCTTTCTTGCATGAATCACATTAATTTTAAGGCTAAAAGATAGAGTAGAGTATAGCCGAAGCTTATGGAAAATTCAAGTGAATGCATTGAAATAGATATGGACCACTTGTAAGATGATAAATACACATTCGTTATCCCAACACTAGTAATGAATCCTACCATACACGTAAAAAGCAACCCCTATGATCTTAACATTTTAAAATCGGATTAAATATACCATGTCCGGATCAGCATCATGATCATGGTTTGGCTTCTGGTAATGCATTCTCATATTTCCTGCCTGTTTTTCAAAGAACTCAACCTAGTCATGCTTCTTGTGGCAACACCGGTCCTTGGGCTAAGCACATTGGTGGACCCCACAGTTGTCTTGTAACGCTTATCATAACACTTTGTGTACTTCTTTTTAACTCTAGGTGTCTTGTGTTCTTCAGTTGGAGGTTCTTTCGCTACAGAATCCACGGCTTGTTTGGATATTCTTCCGATTGATTCCCCAATGATAAAATTGAGCATACCACGCTTTATAACACCACTTTCGGAGTATCCTATGGCAGACATTAAAAGATCACGCCCTCTACTCACCGGGAGATCATCCAAAGACATTTGGAGCTCATCCACACTAGGATTACTTGTTCTTACACACCTGCTTGAAGATTCTTTGTTGTAGCATTTGGCGACATACTCCTCCCAGTAATAAGGGAATCCAAGCAAAAAATGGTCACAAACCTGTTCATATCCAAAATTGGTCTCAGATTAAGAAATGTAACTCTTAGCTAAAGAAGTTAAAGATAGTTCTATCGTCATTCCCCGTTTTTTCCTATGTTTCTCCAGTACTACAAATTAATCTGTCATCTATATATACAGAGAAACACTTAATATACATGAGGAAATTATAGTGGCAGGCTTAGCAATTTTCCCATATATCCAAAGACATAGTGTAAATAAGGCAAAAGTTTACATACCTCAAGTGGAAAGCCATTTTGATGTGTGCGAGACCTGTTTATGAAGCCACTGATGGTAACTGAAATGCCATCTATTGTTTCAAGAGTTGTGGTATCAAGCCTCTTGGCTATTGCAGCAGAGCAAAACACTCTCACTCCTTGTCTCCTACAAAAACACAGCAAAACCGTCAGTTTAGTCTAAAAAACACACCATTTTTTTCTCAATAACTAACCACAGACAACCTTTTATTTTTGGCAAGATCTTGCGGTATGTTTTTGAGAAAAATGAAAAGTGACAGTGTGCTCTTGATAAGCCATCACCTATTCAACGTGTTTTTCAAAATCAAAGTTAACCGAGGGTGTGTTAATAAAGTTACTCTCGTGTTTTGAAATCCAACAAGATAAGCTCACCGTCAAATCTCTATGTAACTCAAATTCATAAGAAATGGAACACATGCACGAAATCAAGAGCTGTATGAGGATGTGATTATGTGAAAGATAATGTTAAACTGAAACTTCTGGCACGGCATTTTCTTCTTCTTTGCCCTAATGATATAAGCATTGATAGGTAACCCCAACTATTACAAAAATAAATAGAAACATAAACCCTTTAAACAAAAATTAAAACTTATCAGTAAACTCCCACCTCCATTTCCTTAGATTCTAGCAAACTCCATCACTCAAATATCCTCAAACCATAGAACAAAATTGGGGAAAAGTTACAATAACCCCAGATGCATTTCATTTCACAATATGATACTTCAAAATCAATTCATGCAATCAACACAATCAATAAAGCCAAAAACACATAAACTCTGAAAATGAAAAGAAAAAGAAAAAAATCATACTCTCTGGAAGCAAATCCTCCTACAGCCAACTCTTTCTCCCCTGCCTTACTCAGCCACCAATCATACAACAGCACCTGCACAAGGAACACAAACCTCCATCACCTGACCGATACTCATACCTAAATCTAAAATGGGTCAAATGAAAGTTGAGAAGAAGGAGATGAAAAGTACGGATTTGGGTATTGGGAAAGAGGCGCCTGGGGAGAAGGCGGTGGCTTCTGGGATCGTGAAAGCTACTTTTTTCCGGTGGTGGGTCGGCTCCGAGTGGCTAGATCTGGCCGTTTTGTTGACGACGGCGGGAATGGGGACTGTGGGGGTTGGAGTTTTGGGGGTATGGGTCGGGTTCGATTGAGGTGTTCCGGCCCATTTGTCACCGGCGGCGGTGGGGGATAGAGATTTCCGGTGAAGGGTCTGGCCGGAGTGGGGAGATTTGGTACGGGTTTCGGGAGTTGCAGGAGCTGAGCGTCTTCGAGTACTCACCATGGCGGGAACTTTTCGCTGCTGCTCTGTTCCAATTTGACTTGTCTTTTCATGAAACCATCCACAGTCGGTCTAATCCCCGTCTGTTTAGGTTCAAAACCGATAATAAAATTCGATCCGATTCGACGGATCTATCGACTATGGGGTTTCAGTGGGAATTGACCGAATCGGTCTATTTCGAGTCTTAAAAATATGTAAAATAATAGAGAAAGCAAATTTTATAATTTCCGAAAAAAAACAGCGAGACTACAACACAAACCCAATAAACACCAAACCCTAGAACCAAGAAATACCACCTACGAGCAGACTACCCCGAGCAACCCTAGCGGAATAAAACTAGAGATTCGGAAACCCGTGCATCCGCCGCCATTTCGGGGATTCCCGTGGACTTGGAGACCGTCTAAACCACGCTCCTCGATTCGACGTGAAAAACAGACACGGATTCGACGAATCGAAACAGAAAAGCAGTTTTTTGACCCGATTCGACGTCGTCGAGACCCCACTGTGGAAGGCCTAAAACAAGTAACGAGTAAGATTTATACTCACACTTTTAATGAATAAAAAATTAATATAATGCCATAATTTATAAAATTGCCCGTCATTAATTATTTCCCGTTTGTAGATCCGTTATCTATAACGGAAATAGTCATGTGACAACCACGTGACTTTGATTTTTATGAAATTACAGTTTTACCCTTTGCATTATAAGTGTTTTGTAATTTGTAACTCATGTATGCGCATTTTGTAATTTTGTGATCCTCATGTATATATGTTTTGCAATATGAAGCCCTTATGTATACCTTTTACATGGCTACTTCCAACTTTTTGCAACAAAAAAAAAGTTCATCTTCTATGCATGAATTAATTTTTAAATCATATTTATGCAAGAGAAAGTGATAAAAGTTTAGAGGAAAAACTGAAAAAGAAGATTTAGTATTTGTCCAAAGGAGAGAACCAAGAACAAGCTGTGACAATTACAAATTGCCTATCTGCACAAACCAATGCAAGGAGATCAAACCAATCCTACACATCCAATCTCACACCACCTTACAAGAAACAAAAAAGATCAAAAATATATATGTGACATGATCTGTTGAGATCTGCAGGAAAATGGCACCAAACTGTCTCTTCAATGCTCACTAAACACACCAAACTGAGTTCATTAGGCTTAGATCATCTCTGGGGCCGGAACTTGGACCGGAGGTTTCAACAATGGTTGCAGAGCCTTCACAACAATGCTCATATTCGGTCGGAACTCTGCTTCATACTGCACACATAATGCTGCCACTGCTGCAAGCTGCATCCCAGACCACACCAATCAGTTAGTTACATTCTTCGTGCGCATTGCACCCTGTTTGTGTATAAAACTATAATGGAGTCTTCAACAATCAGCTTAAGCTTTTACTTCAGATGGTTTTTTGTTATGGTATCAGAGTTTGGTTCCTCAGACATACGAGTTCGAATCTCATAACTTCCCAAAATATTAATTTTTCTCTATTTATTTTATATGCCCTAAATGGGCTTCTTATTATATACTAAATCCTAAAAACTCGTCCCTGATTTCTAAATGGGCTCCCCACCTAATGGGTTTATCTTCAAATTTCTACTCAATGGAATCCCCACCTATCTCCTATAATGACGTCTTCTCAATATACTCTCCACCTATCTCCTAACGTGCTATCCTCAAATTTATCATCATCTTCAGAGAGAGAGACAAAAAAAATCAAGGTCCACATCCAAACCTGCAAACAGGTTTGTCCAGGAGGAATTAGTTTATAAAACTATGATTGGACCTTCAACTATCAGCTTAAGCTTTTAGTTGAGTTGGTTTTCTAGTACACCAATGAAGCAGCAGTGTTTCACTGTTGTGTGTGTGCGAGAGAGAGAGAGAGAGAGACCTTAGCAACTCCTTTTGGAGGGTATTCTGACTTTAGCTTCGGATCTACACACTGTTTAACTTTGTCTTCGCTCAATCTGGGTGTAGCCTAACAAAATGCAAGAGTGTCAACTATATCCAATCAAAGAAAAAGCTGGAAGGATACAAATGCAAGAATAGAGGTCAAAATCTGAAGTAAAAATAAAGTATAAGCAAGGTTGATTGAGAAACTCACCCAAGTGACCAGACTCTGCTGCCCACGGGGCATGGTATGATCAACAGGTTTTCTCCCAGTTAAAAGCTCAAGAAGAACTACTCCAAAGCTGTATACATCACTTTTCTGAGTCAATTGTCCAGTCATCGCATACCTGCAAAAGGGTTTGATGATCACATCAGAACTATCTAATACATTTAGTCTTCCAAAAAATGAAGAGTTTCAGAAGCATTACTCTGGAGCATGATAACCGAAGGTTCCCAAGACTCTAGTAGAATGAAGACGAGCAGCCATGTCAGGAGCCTGATTGGAAAGATTGAAGTCTGCAACCTTTGCTTTAAAGTCTTCAAAAAGAAGAACATTGCTAGACCTTATGTCTCTGTGTATGATACAAGGTTGAAGCTTCTCGTGCAAGTACTCCAATCCCCGTGCAGCATCAACAGCTATCCTCACACGCTGGATCCAGTCCAGCACCGGACCTGGTTGTGCCCCTTGCACGCCCTTTCTACCTAAAATTGCAAAATCAAAATCATACATATACCAAGGGAAGTTTAAGTAAAATGGATCAAGATTCTGAACTACATGGGTAAGATACTGAGATGAGTTCACACACCATGCAATATGTCATGGAGGGATCCCATTGTAGCAAACTCATATGCAAGCACACGGATATTTCCTTCAACGCAATAAGCTTGCAACTCCACAAGATTGTCATGTTTCAATCTTGAAACCATGGAAACCTACATAAATTATGTCAAGCATGATAATAGAGACGGTATATATCTATCGGGATAGAATTTGCATGATCAAATACATTCTTTAGGAACCAGTGTTTGTGGTGCCAATGTGTTCACAGAAGCAGCGAAGTTACCTGAGTCAAAAACTCAACATTTGATTCAGGTTCGGTTGTAACATCGAGCTTTTTCACAGCCACATCTTTCCCATTGTTCAAATGTGCAAAGTACACTCTTCCATAGGAGCCTTCACCAATCAAAGCCTTCGACCCAAAGTTGTCCGTCTTTTCTTTGACCTCTTCCAAAGACAATGCAGGCACTTCAATAGAAGGTGGTGCTTTAGGAACTTCAGACTTCACGGGAGCTGATGCCTTATTATTTGGGGGGTAAACTAGAACGCAAGAAACAGTTCAAAGAAGATCAGCATGACACAAAAACATTTTTTTAACAAAATTGCGTATGATCTGCGGTTTGGAGAATGAAAAATACATAAGCTCAGAGTTAATACATAAAATACGGCGAAACAGTTTACGGAAGATCAGCATGGTACAAAAACAATGTTAACGTAATTGCTTACAATATATAGTTTATAATGAAAAATAGATAAGCTAAAAGTTACCACATATAAAACCTTCACCTGATACATTCTCCTGATGATCAAGATGTAACTCTTAATCAATACCTTTACAAATCATCGTTTAAATTTCAACTTTTTGAACCAAAGGCGTGAACAAGCTATTCTGTATAGTTTTGTAAATAAAGTTATTACTAACAGCTAATATTGAGCATGCATGTCACACTAGAGCCTATTGAAGGGGCATATGAACTCATATGAGAATGTAGAAATTAGTTACCGCAGTAATTCCATCACAATTTTTGTTCGCTTAAAAATAAATCTGTAATTTTATCACAAATATTATTACAGCCACAACTTTGCACACGTACTTCGCAAGAATCGATAAAACATACCATCAGCATGGCTTTTCATGAACTCATTTTCATTCAATGGTAAAGACTCCTCAACGTGACACAGACAACAAAGCCACCTGCGCATCCTGGTCTTTTTCCTTAGATAACAGTCGTCAACACTCCTATTTTCTAGACGTACAAATTGACCAGGAGGAGGTGCATGTGCCTGCATGGTAACAACCAAACTGTCAAACAACTGGAGAAAGTTCAGCATATTTCACATTTGACTAGCATAACCTCGTACGTGAATGCCTATTGATTGCCTCCTAAGTCAAACAAAAACTATAATGACTTAATAAGGTACATGTGTATATATGTCACGAATATAGAATAATGGCAGCAGAGCTATGGAAATCTAGAGATAGTTCCCAAAACTTCAGCTTTTGAACTAAGAACCTCAGGGATTCACTTAACCATCCTCCATACCAGGTAAATATTCAATCGCAAGGATCCAAATGCAAATTCATTGTCTTCAGGACTACCTTGTTTAATTACTAGGGATTATTTCAAAAACTTGCGGTGACTATGCGCATTTTGAAAATACTATCGGTACACTATTTTTTTTTTTTGCAAAAAACATCCCCAACTAATTTCCTTCTGCGAATCAGTTATCTTTAATGAAATTAGTCATACGACAGTCACATGAATTTTTAGGAAATGACAGTTTTGCCCTTTACATTATACATGTTTTGCAATTTGTAACCCTCATGTATACGTGTTTTATAATTTGGAACCCTTATGTATCCACTTTTGCATGGTTACTTTCGAGTTTTTGCCAAAAAAAAAATTGGATTCGCGCTTGGTGGAAAATAGTCGTAGGACGCTTTTTGCAAAACAAAATAGTTTATCGAAACACACTTAGTTCACCTATTGCAATTACTCCTAATTACTATAAGCCACAAACAAATTAATCAAAATCTGTTTGCCTGCAATAACTGAAACGAAAATGATCAAGTGTCAAAGAAAAGGAAAGACACAACTGAAGGCTTCCCACCATTTGCTTTTTTGTGTTCTGGTCAGAATGTTCATCAAAACAATCCAAATTATAACATATATAAACATAATTGCTACAATAAACATCCTCAAGAAAGGAAACTCCAAATCTTTTTTCTCTCCATAATCCAAAACATTCACATAGATGCACAATTTTTGTTCCTAAAATGTCTGATCGCACAAAAAATCAACAGAATCCCAAAACCACTACATGATTAGTAAAAAAGAAAAATGTTACCCCTAAACCACACCGACGCAATTCGGCTTTCCATGATCGAGGGATAGCAAAAATAATTGAAACCCAGAAACGAAATCGATTCAGAAAATCAAAACCCCCAATTGATTCGGCAAAAATCGGAGATCTGAAGCGAAAGAAGAGGAGTAGCTATACCTGGTTTCTCTCTTTGTTTGTTGCTCTTTGATCAGTTTCTATTCTTCTTCCTCTCTCTCTCTCTCTAGGGTTTTGAGTAGACTTGCTTTTACTGTGGGGGAGGAGAGACAGAGAGACGACTCCACCTGTGGTTCCTTTGCGATATTTGTAGGTTCTTTCTCTTCTCTCTCCACTTTCTCTCTCTAAAAATGGAATTTTTATTTTTCAAGCAGCTTCGATTCGATTTTGATAGTGCAGAAGTGACAGTCAGATATTGCTTTTAATCATCATTAAGAAGATTAAGATTTTATTTAATTGTTTTATTCTCTCATTTTGCACCAATTTTTTTTTCACTTCAAAAAAAATCTCATGTAATATAAGTAGTTTCTCTGTTTTCGATTTCGACGACCCTGATCCGGCTTATCGTAACGATAGAGAGGTTTGTGCTGAAACTCGAAGGTCGGGTTTCTGCTCCTCCCCGATCAATCGGCGTGTGTCAATGTGTTCCTCATGGTGAAAACACTCAAATAAAAGATGTTTAATCTGATAAAATTAAAATTCACCTGTAGGACGTATGACCGCAATACGAGTCGTATTTGATTAATTAAGTAAATATGTATTTACGCAGTAAACAGACAGTAACATCTTTATCATTGTGAATGACCCGACCTCCTAAACAGTCTAAAGAGGAAGCTCGACCGAGCATGTCCTAATTATGTAAACGTTGATCAAATTAGTGGATTTAATACTTTAGTTCCTGGGCATCATGTTTGAAGACATGTACAAAATATATGTAAATTAGCTGATATGAATATATGATTAGTAAGTACTAATTCACTTATAACCCAACCTTTTAAAAGCAAAAGTGAAGGGTTTAGGTATTGATTTTAAATATATTTGCATGTATAACACAAGGACTCCGATGCCAAATCAGCAGAACAATGTTTGCAGACCTTAAAATGAAGTGTGCTTCACAGTAGTACAAACCATATAGAAAACCGTATTGTGAGTTAAATCTGATTTTATGTATTTTTAAAAAACGAGATAGACACGTGTCGAGCAGTCATTGGCTATCATGAGACCTGGGACGCACGACCTGCGTGACGGAAGACACGGGACGCAAAATCGTTGCTCCACAACGCAACGACCCACGTCTCACGAACCGTAAAAACACAATTCAGTTCAAGGATCGCGTTCTGGATCGATGCGTTGTAACTGCTCTTAGAATGCTTGATGGGTTTAATGGGGTTGGTGAAGAACATGGATTGAAAGTATTTTTATTATTTTTTTGTGGGACTGGTTGTACATTGTTCCTTGTTTCCTTGTTGGGGGTATATTCTATATTTATTTAATTGTTTCTTTTTTGGACATAATGATTATGGGTTATCATAGTTGTTGACACTTTGACAGCTTAAAGAACCTCAACTAACAATAATCTTAATCTAACAAATATGTTGTTCAATGACCAAACTGTCCATGCACAGGCTGAGGAAGAGGTGTTTGTTTTATGATATCCTCGGTTTAGCTGTATAATTGTTGTAAAGGGGTATATAAAATATGTTTTATAAATACCCGCTCGATTTTGAATTTCCCGGTTTTTGATATATCGGTTTAAATATCCACCTACTCGTCTTCCGGTCAATAGAAAAAGAACGGCCAACAAAGACGGACTGTAACAAGACATGACTGAAACTATCGTGATATAACACGTTGAGAAAGGTCGAGCTCAATTGTCGGATGAAATCACCGTAACGAGACATGTATTCATACGCGAGAAAAAGGGGTAACTCGATGTCGTAACGTAGACCTTTCGTTTATTACCAAATCATAATGAAACAAAAGTTTGTTCTCATATCAAATGTTAACCGTCATGTTTGTCATTTTCCGTCTTCAAGTTTAACGGACGTTGATAGGTACAGGTTACGATTTGAAAATTGACCAAAGTACAACAAGACTGCATCAATTTTTCTCATGCCATTTCAAAAGTGTTTAAGAGGAATGTTCAAGATGAACGTGACAGACATGCGACTGGAATTTCACGGAGTCAGTCACATATAACAGATTTTGATACATTTTTAGAATTAATTCGTTAAACCTGTTACTGTGTGAGAAAGTTGATAGGTATGAGTTAATGATTTGAGAATTGACTAAAGCACAACGAGACTACATCGAGTTATCCCAAGGAAAACAACACTTTTTTTAACTACACCATTTCAATATTTCAAATGATTTTTCATATAAGATACAACCACCAGTAATGCCACATGTCGTTGCACCATCATCGAAGGCAAGCCAGTCATAGTACGGGCGGGCCACTAATTTCACATGTCGCCGTTGAAGCAGACCTCCAATGTTAGAGGCAGACCCGACCACAACTCGACATGGCTACCCTTCCCTAATGTATCCGTAACTTGGTTCTGAACACCAGAACAACAATTCTAACACCCTCCCATAAAAAAACCGTCGATATCCTGTTAAGCTAACCTCAAAAGAATGTCTTCAAATTCAATGTAACCTTTCAGCAATACATTATAAACAATATCCAATGTGCCCTCAAACCAACTAAATATAGCACAAGATATAAGTCACATAACAACAATACAATCATCTCTTCATCTAAAAGGAAATCAAAATCTGTTGAATACTGAAAAACCGAACCAGGCAATTGAACCTAATTCCAAGGCCTTCCACCATATATCTTGGCTTCACCAAACCCTCAACGAAATCGAACTAATTCATGCATCTTGCTGCTAAACTTCATAAGACCTACCCTAATCACACATCATAATGACTTCTTAAGGAACCAACCACAGAACATGTAATCATACTCGACACACAGAAACACAAGTGCAAGTCGATCCTTAGTCCCCCATGAGCCATGACAATCATAAGGTTCTGGAACATCGTCATATACTATCCAAGATTATCAAAACCTTGTAAAAAAAACTTATCCAACTAGTTCATGCTATATAAAATGACGCAGACTTGGTGGTCAGAGGTTCGAACTCCAGCAGAGTACATCAGTTTGGGAGCAGGTGTGGAAGGAGGTTAGTTTAGGAATCATACTAGGCTAGAGTAAGACTTCTATGCTTTCTTGCTGATAAAAAAATATTTAATGCAACCAAGTGAGGTAAGGTAACTAATCCAATGCCCTACCAAGTAAGTTCCAACTGATATTCACCCTTTAAATGTTGTTTCCGTTCCAACTCATATCGGGCGGAAGTGCTTATTACGCCGCCACAGCCTTCAATTAATTTTTGTCCCGTATTATGTGAAGCTTGCAACAAGTAGAAGGACATGACCATAATGCCTTCTAAACAAAACACATCCAATGAATTCAATGCAACAATATATCCAAAAAGTCTGAAGCATAGGCATAAAAACCTCAATCCGTCATACAGAAGATGGTGGTGCCTCCACAACTTTCCTCAAAGTCAAGTTCCATAGAGAGAATAAACAAGCAACTTATACACAGGAGGACGTACGTACCAAGCATTTCTTGTTTTTTTTTTATCTCTACTAACTCTTTAAGTTGCATAGAACTGCAACTTGGCAAGCTATCCATCAGCAGATGCAGTATCATATCGATCCAAAACCACCTTTCTTTACTTACGTGCGCTCTCAAAACTCCTCATTCAACCACTTAGAGGCTATTATGCTTGGCAACTTCTTCAAAACTGCAGGCACCATAGTGCATAAACTGCATAGAACAAGCCTCTTTGACATGTTGCATCTGTTCAATAGACAAATCACTCATGTGACCAAAGTGCTCCTTTATCATCACCTATCAGATAGCCCCACGCGACCACACCGTCCCGTAAACAAATACCCAAGGCAAAGATACTGCATGGTTCCATGTGATCTTAAGGAATTAAACAAGGGAATTGCAACAAAGGACCCTGAGGTATTCATTTTTTGTAATTTGTAGCCCTACTCTTCGGTGGTGGCAAATAAGTGACCAGAACATGTATATCTGATGCACTTTGTATCAAAATGATGATTTTACAAAATCCAAAATTTCATATCCCTTCATTTTCTTCCTTTTTGTACCATACAGAGCAAGAAATTCAAGGGATGTGAAATTTTGGATCTTTTTGTTTCTTATCATTTTTAAAACATATATTTTCAAGGGTAAAGTCGTCATTTTGAACAAAATTATAAAAAGTGCAACAAAAAGACAAGTTCATGGCACTTTCTTTTACAATTATCAAAGAGGGTTACAAGTTGCAAAAAGTGAATACCTCAAAGTACTTTTTCGCAATTATCCCATTAAACAATATTATCTTTTTACCTTAATAGTATGACCCAGAACCGCCAGCACCCATGTAGCTGCTTCCACCCACACCACGTCCAGAGTACATAGAGGAGTAAGAGCTACCACCAGCCTACAATACATGCATGGAATGAATAAAAATGTGTTGGATGGTAATACAGTATCGAGTATTGAACTACATTAAGGTTAGCAGCATACATCACTTCCACGAGGGGCATAATCTGCTCCATAGCTCGACGAATACAAACCACTAACATCACTACCACCATAAGAACCTGAAGCAAAATAGATCAGGACACAAGTAAAATGAGCCAAAATGAAATGAAAAATAACTATATCAACTTTAGACACACCTCCACCATATCCCATACTCTGGCGACTGCTGCTATAAGGGCCTTGAGAATCATAACTGGACATAGAGCCTCTGCTGCTGCCATACCCTACATTTGATCTTCCTGGCCTATCAACAATAAAATAAAACGATTAAAATACCAACACAATAGAGTGAGAGTACAGACGGAATTAAATCCATTTTTGAAGGAAAATAACAAACCTATCGCCATAACCATCTCCATATTGGGAGGGACCTCCACCATATTCGTAGTCCAAACGAGCCCTTGATTGACGGACATCAGCATCGGCATATCGTGGAGGAATGTCATCCTTCAATTGCAAGCAGGTGTAAGTATCAGATGCACTTTAGATAAGCCAAAACAAATTATAGGCATAGCGGAAGTTTAGGACTATCATTCAGATTTTCAATACTGTAACACTAACCAGAGCAGCATATGGGCGTTTTGATCCGGAAATAGAGTCATAATCACGCGAACGCACTTCACGAGTACGCAATTCATGATAACTTGGAGGAGGAGGAGGCCTTTCAAACCTCTGACCATATCCATCATCCACATAAGCTCTCCTTGGTGCAGCACGAGGAGCATGTCTAGGGCCTCTAGGCATACCTGAATAGCTAGATCCACGAGATGAATATTCATCCCTGTACGATTGCCGCCTCTCTGGAACTACCCTTGAAGGAGCATAATCTGCAACAGGTCTACTCCTAGGTGGAGGATTGTCATCACGCCGACCATAGTCCCTCCTGAAGCTATTTTTCGGGTAAGAAGGGGCTGTCAGAGAAAGGTACAACATAGTTAGATAACATATTAAGGCAGTAAAAAGCTTGCAATCAGATACAAAGTAGAGTAGATAGTTACCAGGAGGTCTCCTGTCATAGGACCGGGGAGGAGGTGCCATGGCTCTTCCCCTCATTGGCATGGACATGACAGGTCGTCTATCTCTCGGCCCAAATGATCTCTTCATGCTTACGGGTGGAATACGGGTCCCAACTCCTCTTGCCCCGCGAACACCATAGCTATGTGGTGTAGGACGGCCCCATGAACCCCTTACAACTCGCCCAGATCCTCCTCGTCCAGATCGGTAATCTACATGACTAGCATTTTTTCCTTTGACTCTTTGAAGTGGTCTTGACAATCTGGCCCTGACTTTAGCCTGCAAAAATATGTAAAGCTATCGCTATGTCCCCTCACACAACAAGTGGAAGACACGTGCAACATAAGGAAATTAGACAAACCTTATTGTCCCCCTCACCCAACTCCGTGTTATTAATGCTTTTAGCACATGTCACAGCTGAATCATGGGTGTCAAACGTGACAAAACCAAAATCTTTCCTTTTAGCAGACGGCATGTTGCGAGCAAGCTCAACCTTTTCAACTTCTCCATATTTCTTAAGAATCTTCCTGACACAATCCTCATCCCATGAAGCCGGAAGACCATCAACAAATACAGTTTTAACCTGAATTCAAGGATGCATAAGCCAGGTATTGGAACAGCTCCCAAGAAAAAATGTAAAAGCACGACAGGGACAATGTTTTGTCGTCGTTGGAAAAAGAAGAAGTCCCTATTAACATAGGAATGGGGAGTGGAATGAAGGACCTTTGCATCAAGCTATAACAATAACAGACGTGGTAACGCAAATATTAACATATTTATAATCCTAGAAATTCCTACAACTTTATACTGCAGCTTTGTTCAAGATTGATATTATAGGATAGTAATAAAATACAGGTTAACCATTGATGATTCTATCCAAGTCATGCACAACAGTAATTATATCTTCGGAGTTCTGACTTGACGCCTATAGCGATATTAGCACCAACACGTACTAAGCACCAAATTCCACATAATAACAATAGGCAATTTGGCCAAGGGTGCAAATCCTGAGCGGGCACAGAAAAAATATATATTCATAATATTACCTGTGCCATAATCTCATCGCCCGGGTCAATAAACGAATCAGCAAAAGAAACCTTTGCAGGTCTATCAACTCCAAATAAAATATCTCTCTTCTGGAGAAGTTTAAATGCATCCATGGCATCAGAACGAGATGAGAATTCCAAAAAGGCAAACCCACGATTCATTCCTTCATTGTTACTATCTTCAACCACTGTCAAATCCTCAACATTCTCCACTCCATAATGTTTCAGTTTTTCTTTCAGCTGGAACCACAGCCAATTATCAAATAGTAAAGAATTTACCAAATCCAATAACCACCCAAAAATATAAGTTAATGCTTCATTAGGGGTCACTTGATTAAACCAATATACTTACATCTTCTTTTGTCCATGTCTTGCAGATGTTACCCAGAAAAAGGGTATCACTGTCTTGACTTGGAGTAACCCCACACTTTTTCCCATTAATCTGGAATTGAGGTTGAAAAATATAAAACTAATGACGTGAAGAAACAAATAGTTTCCATTCAAACTAAGACAAATTCGAATATTACCACTGGGTTCTTGTGATTTGTAACAGCTTGCTTTGCTTGTTCCACAGTAGCAAATCGCAAAAATGCGAAACCCTTATTCTTCTTTGTCTGCGCATTCATCATCAATCTGACTTCTGTAACATCACCAACTTCTTTGAAAGCCTTCCTCAAATCATCCTCAGTTGCTTCTTTGTCCAATCCCCCAACAAACACTTCAAACTCCTTGCGCTTGCGTCTCTCTTTAAAAACTTCATGATGATCTTCCTCCTCCACATCTACCATCTCTGCATGTTCATGCTCGTGTTCATGCCCTTCACCAGCATGCTCGTCATCTTCTTCTCCCTCAAATTCTTCAGTGACATCTAAGATTTCCTCCTCAGCCATGTCACCTTCATCCTCATCACCTTCATTCTCCTCCTCAACTTCATCTCCCACCTCCTGAACATCCTCTTGTTCTATTTCCTTATCATCATAATCCACCCCAATATATTCTTCAGGTTCATATTCAACTTCATTATCATCCAACTCCAACCGCTCATCTTTTTCATATTCCTCCACAGGCTCCTTCACCTCATCTTCTTCTGCCATATCATAAAAGTACATGATCCAGCCAATCAGGATTCAGGACAGACTCAAATTCTCCATTACCCTCAATGGAAATCTACACAACCCTCATCCTTACCGTGGCAGTTAGATTTAATAGCTATTTTTAAGACCCTAACACAGTTGAAATTAAACTGCAAGCTTTCTACAATAACCAGATTCTCCATCCTAGTCCAAGTCTCAAACGGATCAGTTAAGGCACCCAAATACTAAATAATGTGCAAATATTGCAAAATGTGAATTCAACAATCCAGCTTCAGAATCAATAAGCTTCAAAACCTAATACATCGATTTTAAAGGCACATGCAAAGCCTACGCCAAGAGGCTAAATAAAAACTAAAGAGAATCAGAACCAACAAATGTATGACAAGAGAATGCTTACCTACAATTTACACATAAACTTAAAAGCAAAAGCTAAGAAATTTAGAACATTATCAACAACCCAATACCCACAAATCAACCAACCCACCAAAAATGCAAAATCCCAATCAGATCCAATCCAAAACCTAAATCCATAAAAGATACTTACTTTTTGCCTCGGCAGCAGACACAGAAGCCTCCAATTTCACCTCCGACGATGCCACGCTCTGCTCCACTACCGGGTCCTCCAATTTCTCCTCCTCCTTGATCTCCACCACCTCCTTAACCTTCACGGCTTCCACCGCCACCTCCTGCTGCTCGTTCTGCGCCTTCCTGGAAGCCCTAGACGTCCTCTTCGGCCCCGACGCCGCTCCTCGCTTCACCATCCGGGGAGGCATGATTTCGCGAGCTGAAACACGAAATTGAACCCAAAAAAATCCCTTTTCCCGAATACTAATCCACGAACCCTAAATTCAAGATCACCCAATTGGATAAACCGATCGAGATTACAGAAATCGATGGGAGAAAGACCTTAACCCCAAACCCTAATTTTGATTTTGATACGGAAGGACCCGAATCCTTGCGGCTTTGTTTCTCTATATGGAAGAGAGAGACAGATGTGTTACGGTGTTATACTCGGACAGAACGTATCTGTGAGAGTGTTCTCGTGCGCCACGTGGGGGGGTCTGATTGGTCAGAGCTTTTTAAAGTTTTGAGGTAAAGAGGAAGGAGGACACGTGTGTTGAGGGCTTACCTTGGAAATGTGGTATGCGGAGCACGTGATCAGAGCTTCCTGGTTAAGGAATGATTAAATTAAATTTAGTTAATTAATTAACTATATGCTGTTGCTTGCAACTTCCTCAAGCATAGGATCTAATGCCTTGCTTGCTCCCAATGTTTTTTTTGTTTTGAAACTGGGTCCGAAGATTGTATTACCAAAAGAAGGTTACAGATGGGA
>JAYMSV010000159.1:0-20912 GCA_036897745.1 Erodium moschatum
ATGCGGGCGGGCCATGCCAGCCACAGAATCGACACGAGCTTCCTTCGACGAGGTGTCCTGAATAATAAAGTTGTTGTCACCGTGGGCATGAATGACATGATATATGTCATGGTTAGCTTCCTTAATCATTATACACTTTTCAAGTTTTTATTCGGCTAATACATTAATTGGATATTTGGAGTTTTGAGGAGTTTATAATCCAAAACACATTAATGATCTGAATTTGACTTGTATTCTGAATACACAATCATCTGCCATACAATATAATATTATAATGTACAATGATTGGAATTTAGAAGCATGGTGATTTTCACCGCATCACCACAAGCATGAAGAAGAACTGCACTAGGTTTTATCACGATGAGTCACACATAATTGCAATTGTATCCCCGAAAGTTACCATACCAATAACACTGGGTTCCTTATATATGAATGTTCTTTCATATAATCCCTGCCTGGATTTCACTTCATACCCTTGTGTGAGCTTCATTTCATACCCCTGTGTGGGTTTCTTACTCGATTCTCATTCTGGTTTGTAGCTAAACCATTCACTTGTACTCCTTTTCATCCTCGGAAGAGGTTTATTTTAAATTTGCATTCACTGATAAAAAAAAAACCCTGGTTCATCCACATTCCACAATCCACACACATGCAAGAGTTTGGGGGTTTCAACTAATCGGTTCACAAGAAAAACTTGTATTAGGGAAAATATTATTTTACATCAATATATTTTTAATCAATTAACTAGAAAAGATGAGTATTAGGGGAAATCTTATTTTACATCAATATATTTTAGGTTGTTCTTAAGTCGTAACTTTAGTTAGACTTTAAAGACAAACATGCTTGTTTCGTTCTCTTAGAAAAATGCTCAAGTTTTCTCCTTCTTTCTACTTGAGTCGCGGAGGCTATCTTCAAACTCAAATGAGTAAGAATGGGATCTGGCTGGTCAAGCTCTCGTTGATCGTCTCGTTGCTATCTGATCTGATCGGAAACATTAGGTCCTTGTTGGGCTCATGATATTTTTTCATCCTTAAATTAGAGTTGTAACGTCTAAAACGAATTTTATCAACCATTATGTTGCAAAATTATCCATAAATTATATAAATTGCATTACATGAAAAATAAGAAATAAATATAATTTATATTTGTTCAAAACACTCGTTTAGCATACATTATTTATGTTTATAAGTATATAATCAAGATCAGAGGGGCGGATCCAGAAACTTACTTTAGGGTATGCCATGGTGACGATTAAATACAGAAAAAATTGTAAACAAGATAGTTGGAAAGTGTTATAGACGTTTTGGAGTTCAAAAAGAGTATTTTGAAGTAAAATAGGGTTAAACACGTAGTAGATCTTCAAACGGCCTTAACTTTTTTATACGAACTCCGATTTAGATCCGTATATGTCGTGACATACCCTTAACCCCCCCGAATCCGCCCCTGCTCGAGTCTGTAGTTTTGAAGCAGAACACCATTCAGTTAATTAGATGAAATCTCATTTTTTTTATATTTATGCTAATATTCAATTATTTCGATTTAATGATCGAATACAAACTCGAGATTTGGAATGTTTTCGATTTTCTTACTTTTAACTACGATATATTTGAACCGGAAATAATCGTATTGGATTTTGTTTTAAGCCTAAACAGTTTCTAAATAAATGCATTTTCATTTCAAATTGCAGAGAAACAAAAATGAAATACAAGTTAGAAACCTTAATTTTGAGGCCTGGACCCCAAGCTTGAGCTAGAACACACACTGGGCCTTTCCTCACAAAAGATCTGAGGGTCCGTTAAATGGAGAGGTTGTGGGTCGTTTCAAAGACCAAGCCCACTAATATGGGCCGAATAGACTAAAGAGGCTCTGAATAGGGCTTCTCTATGACTAAAGCCCATCGCTATCATCAATCCAACCCTTTCCCATAAATCCACCCCTTGTCGGATCTTCTTCTCAAAATGGAGACTTGACGATCGGGTTCTCAAATGCTCCTTCAAATTTCTTCGCTTCTCGTCGAGCTCTCCAAGCTTCATCAAACCCTTTTGAAGACCAAGCAGCTCCATGCTTTGATCATCAAGACCCACCTTTCGAACGACCCATTTTACGCGACCAGAGTTGTGAGATTGTACTCTCTCAACAGTGACCTTCGTTCTGCACGTAAGGTGTTCGACGAAACTCCCCACCGAAGTGTTTTCCTCTGGAACTCCATGATTCGAGCTCATGCTCAGGCTCACCAGTTCCATGATGCATTATCTCTGTTCAGGAAGATGTTTAGGACTGATATTAGTCCTGATAACTTCACTTATGCTTGTGTTATACGTGCGTGCTCTGAGAAGTTTGATTTAGACTGTTTAAGGCTTGTTCATGGAGGATTGGTGGTTTCTGGGTTGGGATTGGATTCAATTTCTAGTAGTGCACTTGTGAAGGCATACTCTAAGCTAGGCCTCGTTGAAGAAGCCATCGAGGTTTTTTATGGGATACAAGAGCCTGATCTGGTTCTGTGGAACTCAGTGATTTCTGGTTGTGGGTCTTGTGGATTTTGGGATAGAGGGTTTTCTCTGTTCAATTCAATGAGAAGGGTGGGAGTGTGGCCAGATGGGTACACTCTGGTTGGCTTAATCTCGGGTTTAGTGGGTTCTACTTCACTGATGCTAGGTATCGGTGAAGGACTACATGGACTTTGTTTGAAAAGTAATCTTGATTCGAATCCTCATGTAAGCAGTGCACTTGTGAGTATGTACTCGAGATGTAAATGCATGAGATCAGCTTCGGAAGCATTCAATAGTTTATTGCAGCCTGACCTAGTTACATGGTCAGCTTTGATAACTGGTTATTCTCAATTAGGTGATCATGGAAGAGCCCTTCTTTTCTTCAAGAAACTGAATGCTGAAGGGAAGAAGGCTGATCCAGTTTTAATTGCTAGTGTATTGGCAGCTACAGCTCACTTAGTAAACATACAGTCTGGTTTAGAGATACATGGTTATGTTGTTCGACATGGACTTGAATCACAGGTTATAGTATCGTCTGCTCTCATTGACATGTACTCCAAGTGTGGTTTCTTGGGCCTGGGACTTCGGGTTTTTCAGGTTATGCCAAAAAGGAACATAGTCTCTTACAATTCAGTAATTTCAGGTCTTGGTCTGCATGGACTTGCTTCTCGAGCATTCCAAGTATTCGAGGAGCTTCTGGAAGAAGGATATAAACCCGATGGGTCAACTTTCTCTGCTCTCCTTTGTGCTTGCTGCCACTCCGGGCTTGTTGAAGATGGGTGGGAGATTTTCAGAAGAATGGAGGGTGAGTTTCAAGTCAAAGCTGGAAATGAGCATTATGTTTACATGGTAAAGCTTCTTGGGATGAACGGTGAGTTGGAGAAGGCTTACAGGCTCATCCAGTCCTTGCCAGAACCCGTGGACTCCGGCATATGGGGAGCTCTGTTATCATGCTGTGATGTACATGGAAACTCTGAGTTGGCTGAAATTGTAGCTCAGAGGATCTTTGAAAATGAGCCCAAAACTGGTCCTTACAGAGTTATGCTCTCTAATGTGTATGCTGGTTGTGGGAAATGGGACATTGCAAAGAGCTTCAGGGATGATATAATTGATAGAAGACAACAAAAAATGCCTGGACTTAGCTGGCTTGGAGGCAGTCACAAGCATGGACATGGATGATTCATAAATCCTCCAAAACATTAGATCATGGAAGCATTGTTGTACAGTTCTCACTGCCTAAGCAAAACAAGGTATGTACCACTTACAGAACTTTCCTTAGAGCACCAGCATTGCAGAGCGAATTGGCGAAAAAAGTGATCTTTAGCAGTTTTTGGCGAATCGTACCCCATGTCGTCACTTGCCATGGCTAATCGCCTCTAGCGTTATGGGAGGCTGGGTGAATCGGCTAGATTTGCCTAGGCTGATCGCCTCGGGTGGACTAATCCGATTGGAGATGCTCTAAGATTTAATCGGGTGATACAAGATGTACTTAAACTTTCTAGTTATAGCTTACAAGGTATTTGAGTACAAATCTTATTCTGAATCTTGATATCTATAAGATTAGAATTATCCTATTCTACTTACTTTGTAAAAATCGGTTCAAGTGATGTATACGCATTGATTTTTATAATACCAATTTGATTTTCTCTAGTCGGACGGATCAGTTAGACGTCAACAAACATCAAAATTTAGGTTGCGATGATGATACTAAATTTTTTTATCATAAAAAATAAGTTAATAAGCAGTCAAACCCCAGTAGAAGTGCAGGAAATTAAACAATTAATATTTTTGTAAATCTATTTTTTTTTAAAATATTTTTTTGGATAACCAAAGCCATCGAAAGAGAAGAGATTGTTGACTTAGCCAATCCCGTTAACGATGCTTTGATATGGGCTTCTCAAAGCCCAATGAGCCCACTCAATAGCCCAACAAGTAAAACGCAACCCACAAGCCACAAAGACCACCACCACCACCTCGCCAGCACCATGATCATCACAATCACAGACATTTCCGAGTTCTAGCTTTGCGAAATTCTCAGAAGAAGTAATCGAAGAACAGTATCGAAAATGCCGCTCGCGATCCCCAAATTCGACGACGAGATCTGATTTTTTTTTTCAATTTCTCTGGAATTTTATGTTCTGCAACATTTCCAATTTCGATCTTCTCCATCGCAGCTGCGCAGAGGATACACCTGGATCCGTCCGGCTCTTGATCGCCGTCATCAATGGCCGGCGCCGTCTCGGCGCTGTTCCTTCTCGACATGAAAGGTCGCGTGTTGATTTGGCGCGACTACCGAGGCGATGTAACCTCCGTTCAAGCCGAACGATTCTTCTCCAAACTCGGCGAGAGAGAGGTGCATTGTACTATACTGATTCATCATGAGATTTATTTTGGTTCTTCGGAACATACATTTTGGAATTATGATTCTGATTTAAAACCAGATGATTGGGTTGTGGAGATGAAATCTTAGGCTGGAGGGTTGTGAACTCGTGGTTGATTTGTAGTTTGTGCCTTGGATTGGAATTATTTACTGTTTGGTTGATAGATTTTGTGTTACTTATAAGTATTTTGGGAATGATGAAGTTGATACTGCTTCTGTATATTGATTTTCTTCAGGACGATCAGTTTCTTCAGAATCCGGTAGTGTATGATAATGGCATTACCTATATGTTCATACAACACTGTAATGTTTACTTGATGGCTGCGTCGAAGCAGAACAGTAATGCTGCCAGTATCCTTCTTTTTCTACATCGTACTATTGATGTAAGCAGAAGCAAATTCAGGTTCAAATTGGGTACCAGTTGATTCAATATGTATCGAAATATTTTATCTGTAATTTGCACGTGTTCTGTAGGTCTTTACGCATTATTTTGAAGCCTTGGAAGAAGAATCCCTGAGAGATAACTTTGTTGTTGTGGTAAGAAGATTTTTCAATGTTAGTTAAATACACGATTAAGTAATTGAACATTATTGATAAGTACTATGAATGAATTATTTACTTCAACGAACTCTTGAATAAATATCTCGTACTCGTGATGATTTAATGCTCTTGGTTTTTGCAGTATGAGTTACTTGATGAGATGATGGACTTCGGCTTTCCTCAGTATACGGAGGCAAATATTCTAAGTGAGTTTATCAAGACAGATGCTTATAGAATGGAGGTAAATCAGCGGCCACCCATGGCTGTGACTAATGCGGTGTCTTGGCGAAGTGAAGGGATACGGTACAAAAAGAATGAAGTAGGTTTCTTTTCATTCATGTTATTGTAAAAAACATGGAGCTCCCATTTTATGTTACAGATTCTGTTTTTCATGTTTGAAAAGGTTTTCTTGGATGTGGTGGAAAGTGTCAATGTTCTTGTCAACAGTAATGGGCAACTGATTCGTTCAGACGTAGTTGGAGCACTGAAGATGAGAACGTATTTGAGGTCTGTGGCCTTTCTTCTTACTATTGATCTTGTGTAAGTGTGGTTTTGTGTCACTAATGGTAAATATTTCCAAGAACTATATGCTAATGAATATTCATATCAGACATGAATACATGCCTGTGATATTTTTGCTAGAAGCCCCTTACAATCAAATTAGTCATGTATGGTTGATTTGATATAGTTTACTACTGATTTTCTTTTGAAAAAATACGTTTAAGTTCTGTTTGCTCTAATTCAAAAATAGTGTTTGATTTTGCAATTATGGTGCAATGTATACATATGAGCCTGAGGTGCATGATAATCACTAAAACAGAATGGACAGCATCTCTACATTTGAGATGGTGGTGAACTTGTGGCATATGTAGATAGGTTCCAGAAGAGCATGAGAGTTCAAACACTTAGGACCTTCATGACTGGACGCTCAACAAGTATTCATATTTAGTGACAATGATGAGTCATTTAGGTAAAGAGAGATTAGACCAAAAGAAAGGCACCCTTTATTAGTTACTCTTCTTTTGAGTATACCCGTTTTCCTTTTTCTGTTATAGCTGGCTGCAAGGAAGGCCTGTTCCATTTAATGTTTATTTCCTTATTTGAACATATGTCTCAGACCCTCAATGTCTGCCTGTTCTTTCCATTGAAACCCAATAACCATGTTTCATTTGTTGTAGTGGTATGCCGGAGTGTAAGCTTGGACTAAATGACAGAGTACTATTGGAAGCTCAGGGTCGATTTACGAGAGGAAAGTCCATTGATCTGGATGATATAAAGTTTCACCAGTATGCAGTACATATGTCTACTTTTATTTTCATATGATTGTGTTAATAATAATCTTATTCCAACTTCATGCATGTGCATCTTTTTGTTTGTTTGGTTATTTCATCTAGGTGTGTACGTTTGGCTCGATTTGAGAATGATAGGACAATATCCTTCATACCACCTGATGGATGTTTTGACCTAATGACATATAGGTTGAATACTCAGGTTTACCTCGTGTATTATGGCATTACATACTTACGTACGAGGTTTGGATTCATTTTTACCTCCTCTTGAATGTGTAAATAACCTCACCAATCTCTCTTAGGCGAGGCCTCCAATTTGGGTGGATGCTCACATCCATACGCATTCTAGAAGTCGTGTTGAAATTATGGTAAAAGCATGGAGCCAATTTAAGGAACGCAGGTGAAATTTCAGTTGTTTATATTTTCTGTTCTTAGAAGGGCATTTACAATTGCAATAGTTAAGCTCATTAATATAGGAATGTTTTCAAGTGTATTTGCAGTGTAATTTATTTATTTTTCTGTTGCAAATGCAAAATGATTTTGGCTTTTGTGAACTCCATTGTGAGGATGAGCTTTGGCTTAGATGTCATGTAGCTCCCCCTCCCCGATGAAGCCACCTGATGTTCTTATTTCATATTTTCTTTAGTGACTGCCATTATGTAAGTTATTTTTTTTCTTCTGATTGACACTTGAACTACTTTTTTGTTACAGCACTGCCTCAAATGTAGAGATTGAGTTGCCTGTTCCATCTGATGCTACAAATCCTAATATTCGGACGTCAACGGGATCCGCTGCATATGCTCCTGAGAATGATGCTTTGATCTGGAAAATAAAATCTTTTCCTGGCAAGAAGGTAGGATTTGGTCTAGTGGCCCATGTTCATTTTGTGCTCATCTCATTAGTAAAGCTTGGTATAATACTATTCATGATTAAGTAGCTTACCATTACGTTTCAAAAAAAAAAGTAGCTTACCATTAAGCTTAACATTGTTTATAATATGCTTAGGAGTACATGTTGAGGGCAGAGTTCAAGCTTCCTAGTATAACTGCTGAAGAAACTGGTGGTCATGAGAGGAAAGCTCCTGTTTATGTGAAGTTTGAGATACCATTTTTTACTGTTTCAGGAATTCAGGTAGGTTTCTATCTGCTGCTTTAAGAGCCATTGTGCCTACCATTTAATGTGGACGCATGCCTACTGCATATAATATAGAGATCCATGCTTAGGAAATCACATGAATCATCGTAGTCTTGAGCAGTCTTATTTCATGTCCATAGTTTTAAGGAGGAAAGTTTGAGAACTGGACTAGCATTTCATATAGAGTCCTTGTTTTTTCAGATACATGAACTACCTTCAAGTACTGATTTCCATTCAATACCCACTATTTAAATTGTTGTATAACTAACTGATTGATTATTGGTAATCCATATATAATTAGCTAAATTAAATGAAAAAAAGTGACACTTATTTTGAGATATCCATGATAGGACTTACTTCGGGGCAGATGGAGTAATCAATATCACTACCAAGCAATAAATTGTATTTTGTTGCGGATAAAAAAATTATCACTACAAAGTAAAAAAGGCACCCTGTTATAAACCTGCACATGTAAATATTTCATATTTTTGTATGATTCTTGCTTTCAGTATCCTACGATAGTTCTGAAAATGAAGCTTTATCTACAACACCACATTTTCAACTTCTCATCCTTTTGGTTCAATCCAATGTCTATCTTTAAATCAAACTTTGCTGTTACTGATGTGTACATGTATTGGGGTTTTGTAGGTTCGATACCTGAAAATCATTGAAAAAGGCGGATACCAGGCTCTTCCCTGGGTGAGATATGTCACAGTGGCCGGCGAGTATGAACTAAGGGTTGCATCGTAGCGCCTTTTCCAGCACTTCCATATCATATGACTTCTGAACTGCAGGTTAATGTAGTAAAGTCTCCCTCTACTTGATGTTCTTTCTTCCCTGCTCTATTTTTTTGTTCCAATGTAGCAATCATTCAAAAGGGTGGTGTTATAGTTCCATCCCCCCAAATTTATTCAATTCATTTTTATTGAGTAATAAATTAACACTTATACAAATCTGAAGTTGAACTGTCTACTTTAATGTATTTAGGGACAATCGCAAAAAAGTACCCTCAGATATTCATTTTTTTGCAACTTGTATCCCTCCTTTTCGATAATTGCAAAAAAGTACATTGAACATGTCTTTTTGTTGCACTTTGTATGAAAACTGTCTGTCATATCCCTTAATTTTGAAACAAATTTATATGAAGTGCGACAAGAAAAGACTGAGTTCATGACACTTTTTTGTAATTATCAAAGAAGAGGCCACAAGTTGCAAAAACATGAAAATCTCATGGTATTTTTTTGCAATTATCCAAGGTTTGATGGGCCATTAGTGTTTAATTGACTCTCGGTTCTACGCTGTATAAACGGAGTTCAAATATATAAAGTCGAAGTAGAGATGACAAATTTATCCGAATTTGATATGACTTGCGTTCAGGACGGGATTTCGAGGATCCGGTCGGTTTGGGGTAGCATTCAAGGCAAACATATTGCAAACAAGTATTTGAAAGAAAATGAGATAAGAGAATTATTCAAAGAGTCCAATTTATATAGTTATTGATACCACTTTTAAGAGAAACACAACAAGATCACTAGTTCTCATGATCTACATTAGTTGTCCGGAGCTTTCATGGTGGACAACCTCTTCACCAACGGATAAAAACTCTCATCCTTGTCCATCATGCTGATCCTCACATACTTCTTGCTGGCCCCGAAGTTCGTCCCCGCTCTCGTCAGGATCTTCCCGTCTTTAAGGAACGCTTCGCAATCCTCCACGACCTCGCATTTCAGCCATGCAAAACCTACAACATCACGAATCAATACGAGCCTTTGGATTCACGAAATTTGACAGCCTAGATACAATCAGTACACGATGACAATTTTGTAAATAACGTGAAATTTCCGCTCTTTTGACCGCATAGTAACGCTTATCCTGTAGTGCACAAAAGATTCCAGCATTTTGCATTATAAAATTCCAACGGGTTTCTGCAATAAGTAGCGGAATTTTATAATGCAAAGTTTTATACAAGTCCCTGGAACCTTTTGTACGTTAGAGTCGAGTCGTGGTCAATACACGTTACAGTAATACGAAAAAGTCAAAAGGTATAGTGTGGTTTTGTGTATGTACCAGGTTGTGGCTTCAAGGCCTTGCCGAAGAAGTTACAATGGCTAGGCGAGTACGTTGGGAGGCTAAACTGTCCGTTGGTTTGGTCGACGGCCTCTCGGAGTAGCCTCCACCTCTCGGTCATTTCCTTCCGACCGTATCCGAAGAAGCTATTTATTTTTCTTCCGTTTATGGTGCCGTTGCGGCAGCTGTCGGAAACGGTTTTGAGCACCTTGGCTGCTCGGTGTTGTGAGTCCTTGGACACGCCTATGCTCGTCATCACTATGTATTTGGTCATTTTCATTGCCACTTCCTCGTCTTTCACAATGGCCCACCTAACACATATATGCCATTTTAAATGTTAAAACATTTGGTCCGTCAGAGCACTTACAATGCATCGAACAGTAGCTTGAACACGAACCACGACGCTATTTAGCGGTTCGCGGATCGGTGCATTGTGGGGCATCGTTTTCTGACCACGAACTGCTATTGCGATCCAAAATAAGGGTTCGCGAGTCGCGGCCGCGACCACGATCCGTTATTTAGCGGTTCGTGGTCGCAAAATGGTCCCCACAACGCATCGATCCGCGCCCAACAAACCGCTAAATAGTTGGTCGCGGGTCGTGTTCAAATTGCAGTTCGATTCATTGTACATGCTCTTACGGTGTGAATATATGAGTACCAAACTCTTATAATAGTGAGTTGTAGTCCTATTTTTCTTTAACCGTAAAAACGTGTTGTTACATTTTGTGTATATTTGTTTCAAAATAACGATATTTTCTTACAAGTAAAATATAAATATCTAGAATTTTCATCTTCTTCAATTTTCTTTGTATTTGTATGTCCACAAAGGAAGAAAATGAAGAGAGAGAAACATCTTGTATTCTTTTTTTGTTTTTGCTATTGTTATTTATTATTTCTTTAGAGGGTAAAATTGTTGTTTTGAAACAAAGTGCTATGAATAAGCAATTCCATGGTTCGTTTTTGTAATTATTAAAAAAAAGAGATACAACTTCCAAAAATTGTATATCTCATAGTATTTTTTTTGTACAATTATCCAAAAATCGAAACAGGTAGGTTGACCATAGCCGAGACTTAAAATTGTTATCAAGCGATAAAAAAATTCACATCTAACATTTTACGTCACAACAAGTCAGATTGAAAGTATCGAATATAATCATGTTTTCCCGACACGAGAATCTAAAGAATCAACTTCACGTACCCGAGGCGCGTACCGGCGTGTCCGGTAGATTTAGAGAGAGTGAACAACATGAGGTCATGGTCAGCGGGTGAAGAAATGGAGGTGTACTGAGGCCAGTAGTAGGCAAGGTCATGCACCACAGTCCCTCCACTTCTCTCAACCACACCCTCCCTTGAGAACCCATCTGGGTTGTTTGGGTTCGTCACCAGCTCAATGTACGGTCCATCCCCGTCATAACTGTTCGCATCACCGCCCCACTTGTAAATCCCGGACTTCACAATGTCCGTCAGTGCCGGGTATGCCTAACAAAAACTCGTTTTCAGATCGATTAGTATTGGAATAAACTAGTTCTTTGAAATTCGATTCGTTAAATATTCAGTTTGATCACATAAAATCGAATTTACCTATGTCAAGTTTAACTTCGATTACATTTTCCGTTTCTATAAATCTCCTATCATTTTTCTGGTTACCTAATTTCTTGGTATTTTTGTATGGTTTGATTGTTATCAGGGGCGGAGCTACTTGGTCACCGGGGTCCGGGGGGCACGTGCCCCCCCAATTGTTTTTAATTGTTTTTTAGTACTTATTTTGTTCTCAATTTGTAATTATCTACTTAATTTTTTATGAGTCTTCAATTATGCCCCCTTTGAATTTTTTTAATTCTATTTTATTACTTAGTTATTCCTTCTTTTTTTCAATTACATGCCCCTCACATTAATTTTTTTAGTTATTCTATTTTTCTTCTAATTTGAATTTTCTAATCTAGTTATTTTATATAAATTCTTTCCTATTTTAATCATTGATTATTTTATTTTCTTAATTTTTGTATGAAATTTGGACATCACATCTTACCATAATTAAATATTTATTTTTTATATGATATTTATGTTTTCAATGTTATATATTAATGTTAAAAAAATTTAGTCCCCCACTCACTGATAGTTATTAATTGGATTGTGTAACTAAAATAATGTTACTTACAATAACTTTATAACTCAAACAAAACAAGTCTAGTAAGTTCACTTCAATTCAATGCACATTTTGAAATCACCAATCAATTTTAATACTTAGTGAATCGACGAATATTTGTCTCTTTTCGTTTGCTTATGTTCGATATTTATCTTCATACTGAGTGAATCGACAGATAGTTACCGAGTAGAACGGTGAAGCGGAGACGATGGTAGTGGGCTGTGGAGCGTCCGGCGACGAGAGAGCAGAGAAGGCGGCTTGGAGGAGCTGTGTCGAGCCTGTCCCCACCACAAGGTGACGACCTACCGTCACTGCGTTCCCCACGACTTGGTGCACCCTCTCTATCTCCTTTGCAAACTCGGGCTCCAAGAACCAGCAGATTCGGGTCGGGTCAGAAAAGTAGCTTATATATTCCCATCCGGGTATCGTCACCGTCGCTTTATTCCCCGTCTTCCTCCAGTACTTCTCGTACATCGTCGGATCTCCGCTGCACCAAAAACGTATGAATATGTGCGTGAACAACGTATGAATTGTATTATAAAAAACAGTAACGAATGTTTGAACACAAAATATATTTCTTGTATTCATATCCTTAAAAGACGGAAAAAAACAACTGAACGACATTTCTTCTAGAAAAACTCACGTGTTATCACCTTCGTTTCCACACATGCACTATAAGTTATTTCAAAATATCATCTACATTCGGGTTTGGAACAACACCATTGCGAGGTAAAGGTGGATGTGAGTGTGTTTTTGAGAAACGATCACTTATTCAAAAGGGTTAATTTATACACGAGGTGGACACGATATTAACGTGACTATAATATATATAGTCACGTTAACACGTGGCATTCGCAATCATGCATGGAGTGCAAGAACGACGAAGAAGAAGATGATAATGATGATGAGAGGTGTTTATGCTTACTGATCGACATTGATGATTATGTCCCGATCGTCTTCGATGTTTGCAAGTTCGACTGCCTGAATAGGAAGAGAAGACCTCTTCTCATTAAGCTCACGCAGCTTCGTAGTACCATACTCATGAACAATTCCTCCAAAATAGTTAGTGTTGAGGGCTAGGGAGAGTATTAGTATGTATTTCAAAGAAAAGGATAATATTGGAGAACTCTTCGAGTTCGCCATTATCGATCAGGAAGAGCTTTGCTTGACTGATCAATGTTGTGAGCATGCAATTTAAAGCCAAAACTCACCAAAAGAAAACGAAATTTTGGTACAAGCGGTGGAGATTATTCTAGTTTTTAGTGACGATTTAAACTGAAAGTTAAGCTTGGTTTTCAGTAACAACGTTGAACTGAAATGTGTTGAAACTAGATCAATCCCATTTGTCAGATGATTTTTCATGAAGGAAGAGTCCAAATTCATGTGTTTGGACAAATAGATCAAAGTTAATTAACAATACTCTGATTATTGAACAAGAGAGAGAAATCAGAAATATAACTGAGAAGTGACTAATCAGATGAGAGGATGTAAACAGGTCCTTGGAAATACTCTTTTAACTTTGAGAATGTGATAAGTATTAACTGTTTCATCCCCATAATATCACATATTCCCAATGAGAGATCTGGCAAATCATTCAGAGAGAAATATATTTGTGCTTATTATAGTTGTTGCATGTATGATAAATAAATAATATTAGCAAAAAGGATTAGAAACTCAATCAAGTAAGTAGGTGCAGTCGTGCAGAAAGAGTTTAATTTATTTTGAGGACATAAATATATTTATCGAACAAAAAAATTTCAAGATGAGGAGCACAAAACATTGGAAAAACAATGCCTTGCACCTTTTTTCTTAAGAAACAAATTCGTAGTTTCATTTTCATAAACAAGTAAAAAATAGTTTTTTTAGGGCTAGGAGATTAGTAACAGGTATTTTAAAGAAAACATATTATTCGAGCTTTGCACTTGTCGTTATCGATAAGAGGTTCACGACATTGAAACATAAATGTTGTGAGTATGCAATTTAAACCAAAAACCACCGAGAAGAAAATGTATTTGGTAAGGTTGAAATGAGTAGGGGAGACTATTCTAGTTTTTATTTATTGATGGTTTAAACTAACAATTACCTTTGATATAGAACAAAGCTATTGAATAGTATTTACTATTTATCAAAGGAAGATGAAGTGTAAATGAGAAATGACCAACATGATAAAGGAATATAAGCAAAGTTTTTAAAAATACTTCGAGAATGTGTTAGGTATTAATTATCTTCCCGTGATATCATATATTCCCAATAAAAGATCTTGTAAGTCATTCAAGTAGAAAATATTACAATTACCGTATATATGATAAGAAATACTACTAGAGGGAAAGAAAAGAATTGATGTATATATCTATCTCTAAATTTGTCGCTATCGATAAAGAGCGTCACACTCCTGAAACAGAGAGAGCTTTGCTTGACTGATCAGTAATGTGTGTGCAATTTAAAGCCAAAACCCCCTAAAAATGACACAGATTCAAATAAGCGGTGGAGACTATTTCTTTTTTTGAGGAAGCGGTGGAGACTATTCTTGTTTTTGAGTAACAATGTTAAACTTGGTTTTGAGTAACAATGTTATACTCAAATGTGTTAAAACTAGATCCCACTTGTCATTTGATTTTATGAAGGAAAAGTTCAAATTCATGTGTTTTGAAAAATATATAAAAGTAAAATAACATAGTACTGATTATTGAACAAGAGAGAGAAATATAACTGAAAAGTGATGAGATGATATAAATAGGTCATTGAAAATACTCTTAACTTTGGGAATGTGTTAAGTATTAATTGTTTACCCCCATAATATCACATATTCCCGATGAGAGATCTTGCACATCATTCAGATACAGATATATTTTCGCTTATTATATATATGATAAATAAACAATATTGCGAGGAAATATGGATTAGAAACTCAATCAAGTAAATGGGTGCAGAAAGAGTTTAATTTATTTTGAGGAAATAAATAAATTTATCGAACACAAAAATACAAGATGATGAATACAAAAATATTGGAAAAACAATGCCTTACTACTTTTTCTCAGGAAACAAATTCGTAGTACCATTTTCATAAACAAGTCCTAGAATAGCTAGTGTTGAGGGCTAGGGAGGTTTCTAGTAGGTATTTTAGAGAAAAAAACATAATTTTGGGCCACTAAATTTGCTATTATCGATGAGAGGTTCACACTACTGTGTCACATTATCAAGGGGTCTTTTCAAAATAGCTAGTGTCGAGGGCTAGGGAGATTATTAGTATGTATTTCAAAGAAAAAGATAATATTGGAGCGGTCTTTAAATTCGTCATTGTCGATAAGAGCTTCACATTTCTGAAAATGGGAAGAGCTTTGCTTCGGTGGTCAATATTGTGAACATGCAATTTAAAGCCTAAACTCACTCGAAAAAAGAACGAATCAGGTACATGTTCAAATAAGCGGTGGAGACTATTATAGTTTTTAGTGACGGTTTAAACTGAAAATTAAGCTTGGTTTTCAGTAACAGTGTTGAACTCAAATGTGTTAAAACTAAATCTCATTTGTCAGTTGATTTTATGAAAGAAAAGTCCAAATTCATGTGTTTGGACAAATAGATCAAAGTTGATTCACAAATCACAATACTTGATTATTAAATAAGAGAGAGAAATGTAACTGAGAAATGACTAATCAGATGAGAAAACATGTCCTTGAAAATACTCTTTAACTTTGGGAATGTGTTAAGTATTAACTGTTTCTCCCCATAATATCACATATTCCCAATGAGAGATCTTGTAAACCATTCAGGTAGAAATATATATTTTTTTATATATGATAAATAAATACTATTGCAAGAGGAAAAAAGATTAAAAACTCAATCAAGTAAATAGGTGCACAAAGAAATTAATTTATTTTGAGGAAATAAATACATTTATAGAACAAAAAAAAATACAAGATGATGAACACAACAATATTGGAAAAACAATGGCTTGTGGCTTTTTCTTAGGAAACAAATTCCCATTACCATTTTCATAAACAAATCCAAAACTAGTTAGTGTTGAGGGCTAGAGATTTTATTAATAAGCATTATAAAGAATACATAATATTGGAACATTGAATTTGTCGTTATCGATAAGAGCTATACACTATTGAAACAAAAATAAAATTTCTTTAATTCATATCGTGAGTATGCAACTAATTAAAAGACATATGTAGAATAAAACTAATGAATAGTATTTACTATTCATCAAAGGAGAAAGAAGTGTAATTGAGAAGTGACTATTTATACGAGGGAATATAAGCAAAGTTCTTGAAAATTTTGTCTGGGAATTTGTTCAGTATTAATTATCTTCCCGTAGCATCACGTATTCATCATTATCGATAAGAACGTCATAGTACTGAGACTGAAAGAGGTTTGTTGGACTGATCAATATTGTGAGTGCAATTTAAAGCCAAAACTCACCACATAAATGAATTTGGTACAGATTCAAATAAGCGGTGGAAACTATTCTAGTTTGTAGTAACAATTTATGCTAAAAGTTAGGCTTGGTTGAACTCAAATGTGTTAAAACTAGATTCTCCTTGTCGGTAGATTTAATGAAGAAAATGTCCAAATTCATGTGTTTTTGACAAATAGATCAAAGTTAATCGACATTATGAACTATTGAACAAAAAAGGGATATGTAACTCACAAGTGACTGATTAGATGATAGGATGTAAGTAGTCATTGAGAATACTCTTTAACTTTGGGAATATGTTCAGTATAATTAATTGTTTTCCCCATAATATCATATATTCTCAATAATAAAAACCCGTATATTATAATTGTTGCAAACCATTAAAATGAAAACATGTTCATACTTATTATAATTGTTGCATATGTGATAAATAAATACTATTCAGAAGGGACCAAAGGATTATAAACTCAATCAATTAGTTAGATGCAGAAAGAGTTTCATTTGCTTTGAGGAAATAAATATATGTATAGAACCAAAAAAAATACATCCTAAATCTCATTAAACTAAAAATTAAGTTTGGTTTTCAGTAACAATGTTAAACTCAAATGTGTTAAAAGTAAATCTCATTTGTCAGTTGATTGATTTTATGGATGAAAAGTTTAAATTCATCTGTTTAGACAAATATATATATATAAAAAATATTGACTATTATTTAAAGGAGAGAGAAATATAACTGAGAAGTGATTGATCAGATAAGATTGATATAAACAGAGATCTTGAAAACACTCTCAACCTGGGGAATGTGTTAAGTGTTAACTATTTGCCCATAATATCACATATTCCCGATAAGAGATATGGCAAACCATACAAATAAAAATAGTGTGATGCTATTATAATTGTTGATTTTTTTTTTGATAGAATAATTGTTGATGATATAGATATGTATGACTCATCATACATGTACCATATCCATAAACAAGTCCTCCAAAATAGTCAGTGTAGAGAGCTAGAGAGGTTATTAGCAGATATTTGAAACAAAATGTAGTTAATACTGATGTTGGAATGCTAAATTCGTGATGATCATAAGAGCTTTACACTGGTGAAACATGAAGAGTTTCGCTTGACTCAATATTGTGAGAGTATACAATTTAAAGCCAAAAGTGATCAAAAGAAAAGGAATTTGGTACAAGTTAAAATGAGCGGTGTAGAGTGTAGACTATTCCAGTTCTGTAACTAAAAGTTAAGTTTGGATTTCCGCAACAAAGTTGAACTCAAATGTGTTAAAACTGAATCCCATTTATCAGTTGATTTTATAGAGAGAAATATAACAGAGAAGTGACTAATCAGATGAAAAGATATAATGTGTTAAATATTAACTATTTCCTCGTACTATTACATATTCAAAAGACATAAGATTTAACATTGAAAAATCAACGCGCCAGGTAGGGGTCGAACCTACGACTTTCTGCTTAGGAAACAGACGCTCTATCCACTGAGCTACAGGCGCTATATGCTGATACTGCGCATCCTAAATTATATATTTCATTTAATCATACCAAAACTGACAAGCTCCACCAGTAATCAAGGTTTTAAAAACTGACAGGCGCTAGGCGCTAGCCAGACAACTAGAGCCTTTTGGGGATTAATCGAGTTAATCGGGTTGGCCAACATGAAAATGGTGCCTTAGCAGACACCTAAGCGGGGCCTGATCGGGATTTTTAGAACACTGCTATTAATCAATTATCAGACATCAATCCTGGTACAGAATTTGTTTTTGAGTCTCTTAAATGGACAATTCTAGTTCCATCTTATACAAAGCAGGCACACTTGTATTGAGTTACATACCAAATGTACAGAGTAACATGGGAGTTCTATATTGACCATGATTTACAATCATTTTGATACAACTAGGTTAAGAAATCCAGTAATGTACATATCAGGCTTCAACAGAAATTATTGAGACATGAAGCTGTTCAGCATGCCATCAGCCGAACCTACCACTGTGGGTCTAACCTTCTCTGTCATTCATCACCTTATCCAGCACTGCATTAAGGTTCACCGACTGCCCGTTCTCCTTCATTTTTCTCACTGTTGCTCTCACCAAATCTCTCCTGAATCCCATTGCCACAACATTTTCAACAACATCATCGAATGGCACTTTGCTTCTAGTCTCACCAGAACTTGATCCATCATCGACGATAGAAGCAGTTGGTAGTGTTTCTGGTAATATATGTGCGGTTGGAATTGCCTGTGGTAATGGTTTGGCAGTTGGCAGCTGTGAGTGATTGTTCACACCAGCTGAAGCTGAGGAAGGTTCTGTGATTTGAGAGGATTTCATGGTTGAACCACGGAAGTAGGTTGAAGATCCACTATAGGGATACATATTGCCAGAACTGGAATACTCAGGGGGATGGGAATATGCAGTAGGAAACTCGGAAAAAGATCCGCTTGAGGGTTGATCGTGCATTTGCTGAGCAGAACCAACATATGGCTGTTGGGCTTGTGAAGCCCTAGGTAGCTGAGAGGGATTGTAGGCACTTGGAGGATAGTTCTGAGATGGCGTGTAGGAATTTTCTTCAGGATGATAGGTCTGTGGAGGTTGAGGTGCTGATCCATAGGGATGATGCTGCACCAAATGCTGTGGCGGAAAATGCTGAATTGAAGGTTGTGGTGGAAAATGCTGAGCTGAAGGTTGGGGTGGCAAATGTTGTGCTGAAGGTTGTGGTGGAAAATGCTGAGTTGAAGGTTGTGGCGGAAAATGCTGAGCTGAAGGTTGTGGTGGAAAATGCTGAGTTGAATGCATGTGGTGTTGCTGTTGCATGATTTCTGAAGCCTGGGAAGGTGGTGGATAGTAAGGTTCGGGCTGTTGAACAGAGTAAAATTGATTTTGTGGCAGTTGAGCAGAAAGCTGTGGTGTGGTTTCAGTAGGTAATGGCTGTGGAGGGGACTGATAAGATGGGATTTGAGAAACGTTATTTGGAGGAGCAGAAAGTTGTGGAGGGCAAGCAACAGGACCCGGATTTGGCTTTTGGGTCTGCTGGTGAGCAAATGACAATGTTTCTGGAGCCACTTTCATTTCCACAGAGTTGTTCCGGGTTTCTGATCCTTTATCATTCTTCGAAGCTTGAAGCGCTGCAAGCCGCACTTGAGCTTCAGCTATCTCTTGCTTGTCTCTTAAATCACGGACACCACCTTGGACCTGAAAGAAAATAACTCATAGTGTTAGAACTTAGAACTCATCACTTAATCTGCATATTACCCTTATAGTCTTCCTTTATTTGCTATAAAAAAATTAGTTGTCTATTAGAAACAACGGCAGTAGGAGAAATAAACAAATACTAAACAATTGGACTACTAAATTATAAGGGCCAGTGGTAAAAATAGACCTCCCTTCTACATAAAGGGTGGTCTTGAGCCCAAATCTTGATGCATTTAAACAATTGCTGATGGTAAAAAAGTGTTGTGCTTATGAAACTACAGCTATAACTATACGAAAAAAAGAAGAGAAAGATAGCTCTTAAAGATTGTCAATCTAAAGACGACACAATTTGTATGGATCTATCACATTCAAACCAAAGTTATTTGTTCTGTGTGAACAAGAGTTGACAGAAAGGAAAAACATAGAAACTTCAGGGATAAAACGAGGAAACAACAACAACAGCACAAAATATGTAGTCCAATAAGCAGTGTCACAGTCAAAGAAGGATGTTAACAATGATACAAGGCACCAAAAATGATATTGTTCTACTATATGTAATGCAAAACGATAATAGACACCAAAAATGATCGAGTCAAACTCCAATTTAGATCCCACTTTGCCATGAACCCAGTAGATATTACTTCGATACTAATACACCACACACTTATGTATGCACTGTAAACTAAAATCAATATGAAGAGGCTATGATGATGAGAACAAAGTCATAGTAAATCAAAAGTACCTCTCTTAAGATATTCTCCAGCTCCCTCAGCTTTCCATCAGCTCGCCCTTGGTTTTGTTCAACCAACTCCTTCAGATCATCAATGCTGCTCTCTAGCCGGTGGGTTCGAGTTTCCAATTGAGATAGTCTAGCACTGATTCCTTCCACTGCATACAGCACATTGTCAACATGTTCCTTCAACTTTCTATCGATTACAGAAATCAAAGCCGCATTGGAATCCCCAGCTCTCTGACTGCTAGCACTTGCAAACTCAAAATGGTCCATCAAATTGATGTTGCTCTGCATATCATAAACATGGAAAATTGCTTGAAACCTTTTCAACTTTTTCTCAATCTTCGATAACCAAAACAAAAGACCAAGAACATACAGTAGACAATTTCACCAAAATGATAATTTAGAAAATACATTATTATGATAAATTCAAGAAAAAACGTCATGTCCCCGCACTGTACTAAGGTCAATTACCAAATCATAACCCAGACTTTTGAACAGGTTTCACCAATTAA
>JAYMSV010000160.1:0-20911 GCA_036897745.1 Erodium moschatum
TTGCAACAAAAAGACAAGTTAAGGGTACTTTTTAGCAACTATCAAAGAAGAGGGCTACACGTTGCAAAAAAATGAATACCTCAGAGCACATTTATGCAAATATCCCTAGAAAAAAAAGATGAAAATAAATCATCTGGACAATAGATGTTTCCTAACAATCACATTATGGCTTATCCCCACCCACATGCTATTGCTATAGGTTCTTCTTCTTCGCTAATGAACTCCGGATTAGCTCGCATTCAAATAAGCTCTATATAGAACTATTGAATGACCAGATCAAATTTGTTGTACATCACATATTTATACCCAATAAACACTACTCGAGTTTATTTAGGATGCCCATGAAGAAACAGTCCAAATCATTCAGATGAAACTGCAACATAAGTTTAGAAATGCAGATAGCTACAACAAAAAGGGTTTAACAAACTAATTAGTGACCACAATCTTGATCACAAGTGGTGAGATCCACTGATCTTCTACTAACCCGCCCGAGTATCCGATAAAAATTCTCAACTTATCCAAGTTTAGATTCATATCATTCCTCAATTAAACTCCATAAACAGTATAATCAACAGAAAAAAAAGGAATTGAAAACAAACAATTACCAACAAAACCCAATTGAACAAAAATTTAGAAGAACAAACAAACCTTTAGGCCAATCAGACACAACTCTCTGTTTGAGCACATCCACTGTTGATGCGGCCGAGTACCGGAACGGACCCATATCCGACCCATCGAACAATCTGAACTTTATGTCAACTAAATCCTCCTCCGGCATCTCCTAATCGACCCACAAACCACCGTCACAGCTCTACAACTCCGAGCAATTATCCGACCAAAAACCCCTGATTCAAACAAAACCCAGTTCAATATCTTCATCAGACCAGTAAATTACAGAATTTGAAACAACCCCAACGAAAATCGATCATCATCATCATCGAATTCGATTTGCAAATTAAAAGAACAATAAAAAAAAACCTGGAAGCGACTATTCGTGTCGGTGGGCTCGAAGATGCACACGAAATGCTTATTCTTCTTCTATGGTGGTTAAGAGAGATTGATGTTTGGGTCGAACAGAAGCTTGAAGACGACATAAAGGTGCTTCCTTTGCTCTCTCCCAAGCTCACCTCCTCTTCCTGTAGCAAAATCAACCCAATTTTATTACCGTATTTTTATTCGCGTTCGGTACAAAACGACGCCGTATGACAAGTCATGTCAATACGATAGCGTTTCTACTTTAGTCTGTCACTGATGAGCCGAAGAAGCCATAGCTGTAGCTGAAGAGGAATAAGAGGAAGTGGGTACAGAAGAAGAGAGGTCGGAGATGGAGATCGTGTGGCAGACGCCGGCGAATCCACCGGAGATGCGCGATTACATTTTCCGAAACGGTAGCTCCTTAAAACCCACTAATTTTATCTTAATTTGCTTAATCGAAATCTGATTTTGTTGGCGGGAACGGCGCAGGGAGGCGTCACGTGAGGCCGTACCACTTCGAGTTCGTCGCTTATGTCAGTCCTCCTCTCAGTCTCTTCTTCCGATTTTGCTGAAAATTTTGAAAATTTGTGTTAAACCCCTAATTATTTTTTATACCGTTGCAAAACCCTACCTCTTGATTGTTATGATTTTCACTTTTCGATTTGTTATCAGGTGAAGAATCGCTGGGTGGGAAAGACTGTTGTTGATATGTTCACTCAGGAGTTCAGAGGAAGGGATTCTGATTACTATGTAAAAATCAATGCTCGATCCATACACATTGTTGAAATGGGTGCTTTTGTAGGTGCATGAGAGCATCCACAGTGGGATTAGCCCGGCGATTAGCTCTGATTCGTCCCCAAATCGCCGAGCCTCCCACAATGCAGCTATTAGCCTGGCTATTCTGTGTTAATCTGAATGGCTCCGTGCAGATATCTGCGCCTAGAGAGGAGAGAAATGCCAAAAATCACCTTTTTCCCGAATTTTCGAGCCAAATAGCCACTGTGGATGCTCTGAGTTTGCAATTTGCTGTTTTTGAAGCTATTATTTGTGTTAAAACTTTGTAGGCCAGTGCTGTGAAAAGTGGGCGGATTCAAGTTGATGGACAAGAAGTGCCGGTTTCGTACATACTCAAGTCATCACAGAAGATAAGCCACTTTGTACACAGGTATAGCAATTTTGGTTTGTGTGGCTTAACTAGTAATTAATCGGTAATAAGTTTTGTTTGGTGTATGAAGTACTGGTTCTTTGATTTGCTTTCTCGGGTTAAGGTGCTTTTATGTATATTTTTTGGAAATCGCATTGATATCTCAAAGGGTGTAGGCATGAACCTCCTGTTCTGGATTCAGATGTTACTGTTCTGCATAAAGGACCGGATGTGGTGACTGTTTGTAAGCCAGCTTCTGTTCCGGTAGGTCAACTATTAGTTGTGTTGTGTGTGGCTTAGCATATATTGATAGTTGAAATATAAGAGTTTGAGTCTCTTTATGTACTCAATTTGCTTTACATTGTATTTGTTTTCAGTTCTTCTATGCCTCTTATCTCCTATAGTATCTAATAACTTTTGAGGTTGTTACTGTTATTTGATAACATGAACTAAATGAGACCCTTGCATGATATGTTGAAGAAAGAACATGATTTGTGCATATGCATATCTGTAGTATTTGCATAATATATGAGTAAGTTTTATCATCTTAATTTCTATTCGACTGCACTTTTTTGTCCTTGTCAATTTTAAATGTCTAAGTAACTTGTGTGACCATATTCTCAACTTGTTCTTTTGATTGCCCGGTTTAGTTTGCAAAATGTTGACAATTTAGAGAATTTAGTATAAGCCTTTTGGATATTCTGTGCTGTTGAGCCCTCTTCCTTTGCCAGGCCTGTTCTTTCCCACACATATGCTAATATTTTCCAGGGATAATTGCAAAAAAGTATCCTGGGATATTGATTTTTTGCAAATTGTAGCCCTCTTCTATGATAATTGCAAAAAAGTGCCCTGACTTGTCTTCTTGTTGCACTTTGTGTAAATTTCTTCCAAAATGAGGATTTTACCCTTGAAAATTTAAATCTAAAATATAATAAGTAAAAAACAAAAAATCCAGAATTTTCATCTCCCTCTATGTTCTTCCTCTTTGTAATTACGGGAGATGAAAATCTTGTTTTTATTATTATTTTTTATTTCAAATTTTAAGGATAAAATCGTCATTTTATTGCAACCAAAAGAAAAGTTCAAGGCATTTTATTGCAATTATCATAGAAGAGGGCTACAACTTGCAAAAAGTCAATACCTCAGGGTACTTTTTTGCAATTATTCCTATTTTCTATTCATTACAAATTTCAACCTTTTGGTCCTTTCCCCTTAAGTCTTGGTTGCAAAGTCCTAAGAATTTTTTTATGTAATCTGAAGAGATAAATCTCTTTTTTTTCTTTACAATTTGCTTTTAATTTCCTTATTTCACATTATTACCCTGAATATTTGAGTTCTTGGTCCTGTAGGTGCATCCCTGTGGTCAGTATCGTAAAAACACTGTTGTTGGGATCCTCGAGGCAGAGCAAGGGCTGGCACCACTATTTCGTATCCATAAAAATGATTCTATAAGCATATAATTCAATTCTACATGTACATTACCCTTGCTTAGATTTCTAATTTTGAAATGAAATTAGTTGTGGTTCTTTTTCCATGTTACTGTTTGTACTTTTAAAATATCTTCCAATGTTGGTCATCCTATGTTTCTTTCACTTTACATGACCATGTCAGCTATTCATCGGTTAGATCGCCTTGTCTCCGGACTCCTTATCATGGCCAGAACTGCGTCAAAGGCTGAGTTTTTTAGGAGACATGTAAGCGCTTTAGCTTAGTGATGGTTGAAAGGCTTAAAGCTTAAATAAATAAATAAAGTTGTTGATGAGCACATATATCACAATTACAGTTACAAATGAAGGATAATTGCAAAAAAGTACCCTGAGGTATTCACTTTCAGCAAGTTGTACCCGTCTTTGATAATTGCAAAAAAGTGCTATGAAGTTGTCTTTTTATTGCATTTTGTGTAATTTTGTTTCAAATCCAAAATTATCGTATCTCATAATTTTCTTCCTCTATGTACGTCCAAAGAAGAAGAAAAGCAAGAGGTGAAAATTCTGTTGTTTTTTTGTTATTATTTTTGTTATACTCAGGGTACTTTTTTGCAATTATCCCTACAAACTATTCTGACATGAATGACATGTTATTTAGCTTATATACCCTATCCATGCTAGCATTATAGTTATATCTTATATTTTGTTATAAAGTTTATCAACCCATTCCAATACATATTGTTATGGTTATCTATAGCGATATGAAAACGCGTCTCAGTTAGGTTATATGTCGTGACATCATTCTTTTTACCTGTACTGCAATATTGCAGATTGAAGGTGGAGAGGTGCACAAGCAGTATATTGCCAAGGTTATTGGGACATTTCCAGAGGATGAGGTATTTGACATTTGAATTTGAATCTCTTCGAATAGTAAAGCATAGATTGAGTATGTTATTACATATTCTACCCCCTATAAATTGAAAACTAGAATATAAATCATAGCAAAAACATATACATTCCTATAGGATTATAAAAGCATAAATTGAGTATGTTAACATGTATATTCCTATAGGATTATGAAGTGCTTTCTTTCTTAAAAACATCACAAAATTGAGATTTCTTCCCCCATTGATATTTAGCTTGATCTTTACAGCAAGTTGTTGATGTTAACATAAATCATAATTATCGAGAAGGGAGAAGCTACGCAGAGGTTAATCTTACTTCCCGTCCTCTTAATTTCGAAATGTTTTTTTCCGAGAGTAATAAAAAAAATTATAAGCATTTAGTGTCTTGAAAATTAAGGGTGAATCATCTGGTTATGCAGGTTGGAATCTCCGGTGATGACACTCCCTTGAAAGGGAAGGCTTGTTGTACAAAATTTACCAGGATTAGTACCAATGGAGTTCATAGCCTTGTCTTATGTGAACCAATCACCGGCCGAACACATCAAGTAAGAATGTCCATTTTCTAAGTAGGGACACTACCTTCTGTAAACCATTCTTAAAATTTAAATTGTAAACTCATCTGGGCCATTAGATAAAGTGGATTCAACGGCCCATGCTTTTTAGGGGGGGTTTTAATAATAAAAATAAATTCAAAGTTCTGCATATTTAAAAGTCATAGCTTATTTTTTCTAAAATATACTTGATCTAATGGCCCATAATGGTTTGCAATTTACATTTTAAGCACTGGTTTACGACAGAAAGTTTTTTCTCAAACAGACGGAAAGTTTTCATGCTTATTTTGTCGATCTAAAACTATATTTGAGACTTGAAGTTTCCTTATCCTCATTCTCTATTTCTATGGTATAGATACGTGTGCATTTGCATCATATTGGCCATACCATAGCCAATGACATGCTTTATCTTTCTGAAGATGTTGCCTATCGATCTATCAGAGGAGTCGGCGCTGATAGAGCAGCAGCTACATATTTTCTCAGTTCTCAAACTTCTTTAGAGAATCCTTCCCATGACTCTAAAGAAAACTTCGCGGGAGAGTTCAGCATCGATCCTATGTGCACTAACTGTCCAGAGTTAGTCCCAAAAGGGTAATATATCTTCTGATTTTTACCGTCCAGCTATATATTATCATCATGCAAATTCTGAATATTCCAATACTCTTTAATTTTGCAGGTACGAAGGCCTCGAAGTAGGCCTCTGGCTACACTGTCTTCGCTACTCTGGGCCTGGATGGGCGTACGAGTGCCCATATCCCGACTGGGCGTCACTCAGCTAACATTTTATTTCTTTTCATAAATTAATTTTATTCCATGCACCTCACGTAGTGCTCGTTCTAGAAATGTCGCTATAACTGTACCATATGCAATTGATCCGATTTGGGAGATAAAAAGAAGCCATGCATGTCCCTTTCTTTGGCAACATAAAGGCTTACATGATTGTCAATCTTAGCTTTATTATCCGATCCTTTATTACTAGCCTCAGACACAACTTGTTCCTAACTTGTTACCGAACTATTTGTTGGATTTGGTAATAATATAATTACAAACTTTTAGCTTCCATTGTTCTGTAGTTGATTGTTTATGGTGATGCTAATTGTTATGGCCTATTATCCGCTAGAAAACAGATATTTCCAGAGACGGGTCTGGCAGAAATTGGTACAGCAAGTGAGTTCCAGAGACGGGTTTGGCGAGATATTGCCCTTACGTTTTAAGGTAACAATTCGTCATCATTGTTGTATTATTTGCATGAACCAGGAACAACATGATTGAGTCATGAGTCATGAGTCAATCATTGATCGATGGCTCCAGCTCAGCTGTTATCGGTACAAGCCAGGTCGTGACATGTGGCACGATTGGTTACAGTCGATTTAAAAAGCTTAGCAGTACTAATATCTGTGTATTCATGGACGACAAGGACGATATCGGATAGATTGGTGTTGTTTTTGTTGGATCAAACAAGTGTAGCCTCGCAATCGCATTACCTTACATGTGTAAATGGGAACAGCTTTTGTGGTTTGGATCTGGTCTTGTCCTCTTACTGCTCCTTTGGATTTGATTTTGATCGACGTGAACAAAAGAGAAGTATCGTATTGGGAAATGACCTCATGAGGGGTACCCCTTAGTGATGTTACGTCCACGTTGTTGATGCAATGTAGCATTTCAGTCGGTACGCAATTTCGATAGTTTCACATCTCGAATTTTACTTTTGAGATAGACCGAAATTTAAAGTTCTCGAATTTTATTTTTGAGAGAGACCGAAATTTAAGGTTCAATTAGACCTTCCACAGTGGAGGTTGAAAGAATTGTCGAAAGTGACGAAAAAAAAAGATTTGCTGACGTTTCGGCTCTGATTCTCTCTCCTGACGATTCGACGTCCTCCGAGTCTGCAGATTCATCGACCGTCGAATCCCTCTCCTCCGATTCACTCTTCTCTCTGTCTCTCTCCTCCCTCAACGAATCTTCTTCTTACACGTATGATTTTGGTCAGATTTGACCATCCGAATCCGACACGCCACTGAAGAATCTGATCTGATTTAGACCCACATATCCGACCTCAAGAGTCCACCTCCACTGTGGAAGGTCTAACCATGTATCAAAGGTTCTCGATGAATTGAACTATTCATTAACTATAAGTAGCTAGCTTAAAGAACCCAAAAAAAAGTGTCATGTACAAAATGAATAACATCTAAACAAAATCTTAATGACATCACTCGCTAGCAAGGTTTCAGTGTTGATCTTGACATAAAACAAACTTCATACCAATCCACACAAAGGAAGCTGTATGGATTCTAATTATGCAAATTAAACATAAAGCTAATGATTAACTCGCAAATCATGAACTTTTGAAAACAATAAATTGTATGGGATCGACCCATAGGTATATTCTCTTCGACCTTCTCAAGATTTCTAAAACCATCCTCCGATATCATTTTAAGTATTCACGAATGATCAACAATTTGAATACTATTTCATTGGCGAAATATTCAAACCGTTGGGCGATGTGGGAGATGCATTGGTTTGGATTGCCTTCAAATCGTGTTGAGATGAAAATGTCATCAAACCGATGCTTTCTACGGATAAAATTGGCTAAAATATGACAAACTAGACACGAAAAGTGATGATAAACTGTGGTCTCATCAAGTCGTCACACTTTTGTCTTGTTTTCATGGGGAAGAAAAATTAAGAAATAAAAAAGAGTTGTGAGCTTGAAGAAAGCAAAAGACACACGAGTAAATAAAAATATTTTTTTTGCGAAATTAATATTTTATTAATTGCAAAGTAGTAAAACAAACATAGAGAAGAGTATTGGAAGAGCGGACTATTCAGAAATAATCCTGCAACTAATCCTCACACTGTAACGGATTGTTTCTCGATGGAGTCGAAGCTATTTCCGAGACTCTTCTCTGGTCCCGGTTGGTAACGACCACATTACTCTTACTCACTTGTGTTAGATTTAGAATCATTTCGTGCTTCTCTGTTTTCCCATGTCACTTGGTTGGTTGGGGGCTCATCGGTAATGGTGTTTGCCACCCACAAGTTGTTACAAGTCTGTAGGTCTTTGTCAAAAGTCGAGATGTTTCAATTTCTAAGGGATTTCGAGTTCCGATGGTTTTGGCCACCGGATTAACTTTGTTGTTTGCGGGGTTGACCGTTAACGTGTCGGTCGCCTTCTTACTCTCTGAGTTGATGGTTCCGATGATATGAGGTGGTTTCTACAAGTTCGTGTAAGTTGTGGGTGTTTATACTAAGGGTCGAATATTGGCGCGGTGTGTTGTGCTTCATGGTTGTTAAATCTGGGTATTAGACATATTTTGGTTTTTTCTCGTTAGCCTCTTGGTGGATTATGTTTTTTTTCTAACTTCGTGTTTCATGGTGACAAATTTTGGTTATCAGATTGTTTTAAGTTTCTCTATTCAACCCTTTGGTGGGTTTGTTTCCTCGCCTTTGTTGACTTTTATGTTGCTTAATGTTTGTAAAATCTGGTACTTTAGATTATTTGTTTGGTTTTTCCTCTTGGTGTGGTTGTTCCGAGACTAATTTTGATATAGGAAAATCCTACTTTAGCCTAATCTACCCCACTACTCCCCCTTGCTCCCAAGCAAATGTATCCATCGGGATTCGAACCCGTGACCTCAAGGAGAGATAAGACGTGAAGACCACCCAGCTAACCCATGTGGGCAAAAATAATAGATAACGAAATCAACCCAATACCAAAACCGAGGCCACAGAGGGATATGTATTCCTCTAACGACCCTCCGAACTACAAGGGAACATAAAACCCCTTAGGTCTACCTCCTTTCGGAGAAGTCCCGAGATCTCTTGACAACTAATGAATATCAAGGCCCCCACATTGGTAGAAAGACATTCCTTCTCTATGAATGCTCGAGTCCTATTCCGATAAACATTCCGAACCATGTCTCGATTGTAAAACTCTCCGTCCCAAACCCGCTTTGACTGGATCAGAAACATCGAGTCTCCTTCGAAAATCGGATTGTATTTTTTTTTACATGCAACAAGAAAATTGTACTTTGCCACGTGACACTCGTACTCTAATATCATCTGGACCGGGCTCTCGTGCTTTATGAGCATCACATGAAGTGAACCGGGCCATCATGGGCCGGGCCACACAAAACTTTCATCCCGGGCAATTAAAATTTGAATTCTTATTTTTTTAATATACGTTTGAATTTTGCGTAACGCCATAGATAGGGGCAAAGACCGAACTCACATCACTCCCATCTCCGCCGAGGACTTGCTTCTTCTTCTTCTTCTTCTTCTTCCTCTCTCTCTCTCTGCTTCCTCGTTCGAAAGACCAAGCAGATCTCCAGATTCCGAACTCCGGCAAAGCTAACCGACCAGTTCTCCGATCGACATCGTTCCAGTTCCACAAGTTCTGTACATTTCAGGTACTCACTCTAGGTTTCGAGATCGCTTGATTCTCACCGTAAAATTTCCATCAATTTCAGTGTCCGATTTCGGTTCTCACGCCATTTTTGTCGAATTTGAAGAGATTAGTTGCATTGGAGTGTGGCTGCGGAGAAAATGGGGCTTGAACACTATCATGTGATTGAGCTCGTCGGCGAAGGCTCTTTCGGTAAGGTGTACAAGGGAAGAAGGAAGTTCACCGGTCAGGTAATTGTTTCGTTTTGAGGAGTTTATTGTGTGATGAGGAGTTGAATTGCAATGTCTGACACTGTTGATGTGTTTGTGCTGTTCTCTAGACTGTTGCGATGAAATTTATTATGAAGCAAGGAAAAAGCGAGAAGGATCTTCATAATCTGAGACAGGAGATTGAGGTAATGGTGTCTTTTGGATTCGTTTCGATTTTACCTGTTCTATAAGCATAAACAAGATGGTTTTCAGTTAGTACTTGAACTATATATCTAAGCAGGTATAGTTATATTGCACGATTTTAACACCTTTCATGGAAGATGTGTTTTTCTTAAATTGGAAGGAAGCTTTGTGTGTCGGAAACAACTGTTATTTGGTTCTAATAGGGGGCTAAGGTCGCGTAAGACTATTTCAGTTGAACTGTTGGTAATTTTTGAAATTTTGATAAGGCAATTCGTGTTAGTTGCCAATACACTCTTTTCTGTTTTGTTCCTGATTCGATTATGCGTGCATATATGTTGCAGATTCTGAGAAAGCTGAAACATGAAAATATTATTGAAATGCTTGATTCGTTTGAAACCCCCCAAGAGTTCTGTGTTGTCACAGAATTTGCTCAGGTAATGATCTTCTCTCTCTCTCTCTTAACGTACACACATTCACGCCTGGGCCTACCATTCCCTGATACATATTTATATGCCTATGCACACACATTCATGCCCAGCCATACCCTTCCTCTGGCCACCACATTATAATCGAAAAATTTGCACACACATTTAATTTTCATGTTCATATGCATATGCATCAGTAGTTGGTGTCATTTATTTTACACAGGGTGAACTATTTGAGATTCTCGAGGATGATAAGTTCCTTCCTGAAGAACAAGTTCAAGCAATTGCAAAGCAGTTGGTATGATCCGCTCAAGGAGCTCTTTCTCATCACAATTGAAATTTATAGTTTGATGTTTCCTTTGCAGTATGTTATTTTTGTTTGACAAAAAAGGTAATGTTCAAAATATTCAGGTGAGGGCACTGCATTACCTGCACTCCAACCGCATCATCCATCGCGATATGAAACCGCAGAACATTTTAATTGGTGCTGGATCTGTCGTGAAGGTTGGAATGAACATATCATCTGTTCGATATATTTACTCAATGACCCAAATGTACAATTTAGTATTTTCCCATGCATATGCTAGTTGCATAAACATGCTACTCTTGTAGTCATCCTCCCCTAGTCATTGGTCTGCCATGGTTTTCAGGATATAGTTGGGTAAATTCTGGTTTATTCATTCCAGTTTGTTCATTTAAACTATACATGCTTTAATTCAGCATGATTTTTTCCCCTAGTGCTCCATAAAACAGATTCTAGGTTTTTAAAGTAATACAATCATAATTGGGCCATTTTTGTTAGTTCTACGCCTGAGTTAAAAATCTAAAAGTGTATGGATTTTTACTTCCTTTTGTTTTGGATATGCTATTACTTTTAGTTTCTATTTATGGAAGCCCATACCATCTATCTGGCACATAACATGGAAAAACATGAACATGGCATTCAGACTCCAGTGCAGCACATTATCTCTAGTCCTATAATATGAATTGATCAAAACACTTTATCCGAGCTTTTATGAATTGATGTAAGATCAGCCATTTTGATGGAAACAATTTGAATGTGTAGATTTGTTGTATGTTGATATATTTGGAACTCTTATCCTGGAGAGGCTATCAGGAAAAATTGAGAGAGAGAACTAAAGATGATTTTGGTTTGCAAATATACAATTCATTGCAAGTTAATTTATTCCTTGTATTATTTATTATTGGAACTTTACTATCTTAGGTTGGAAATGCTTCATTTATAGCCAATTCCCTTTTTGTCTAGTTTGAGTTTGTTCCATTTATTCTAGTTGGTATACTATTAGGGGCAGGTTCTCCAGTTTGACTTCTGTGGCCCTTTGCAATGTATGACCATTGTTAGTGAATAATCATTCTTATGAGTTAGTAAATATCCTAACATGTTAGAATTTTTTGACTATGTACAGTGTATCCTCAGATGGACTTGCCATCCTATATTTCTGATTTTTTAGTTTAAATAATGCTTTCTATTTTGCACATCGTGTTTAATCACTAGATTATATTCTACACACTTAGTATGATTTCTTTTTATCACGTTCCTGCCATTTGGGTTGTTATCTTTTTCCCTTCTCTATCTCGAGATCATAAATTTGTACTGTGGCTTTTATTAATTCTTACACTGTGCTTTGATTTACACAGCTTTGTGACTTTGGTTTTGCACGGGCTATGTCTGCAAATACTGTTGTTTTGAGATCCATAAAAGGTTTGTTGATCTCTTTATAATCGTGCATATCTCATTTTCTTTATTCTTTTCACTTATACCATATTGACCAAGTGGGCTATGATGGTTTCAGTCACTATCACATTTACAAAGTTCCTATCCATTTTTTAGGCACTCCTCTATACATGGCACCAGAACTTGTACGGGAACAACCATACAACCACACTGCTGATTTATGGTCTCTTGGGGTTATATTGTATGTCAAATTCCATTTTTTCATTAATCCCATATGGTCTGTTGATAAGTTTTAAGCTTTAATCGCATATGACACCACTTTTGGATTTATCTTCCCAAATATTGCATCGCTAAACTTAAGATATCCTCATGTTTCCTTTACGTAAATTTTTGCATCTTCTGGAACCTCATGTTATATTAAAATAGTTGTAATCATTGTTGGTGGCTGGAGCAGACTTTTGATTTTTAATGGTTTTAATGTACCACTTTAAGTGGCAATTCTTCCAAGAATATCGCCTGCATTTGTTATTATTTTGTTAAAAGGAGTTATTGTTTCTGTTTATCTAAACTTTTAATTGTAATCATACTATAATCTATGTTCCCATTCCTTTCCACTTTTTTGTTTTATTTTGAGCTCTTTACACTTTTCCATCACATACTGAAATAATTGGTTATGGAAATAACAGGTATGAATTATTTGTTGGCCAACCACCTTTTTATACAAATTCAGTGTATGCACTCATCCGCCACATAGTTAAGGTACATTTGCTTGACCCGTACATTTTTTGTTGTTCTTCTGTATTCTGAATATAGAATAGGAGAAAGCTAATGGTACAATCAACTTTACAGGATCCGGTAAAGTATCCTGACAACATGAGTTATAGCTTTAAAAGCTTCCTCAAGGGATTGCTTAACAAGGTTGTTCACTGTTTTTCTATCAAATGTGTCATCTGTCGGTCCATTTTATAGATTCTTATTTTCATTTTGTTGGTGAAACACAGGTACCACAAAATCGATTGACTTGGCCTGCTCTACTTGAACATCCGTTTATTAAAGAAACTTCAGATGAAATGGATATCAGAGTAATTACTTCTATGCTTTTCTGTTAAATGCGTCATCATGTGTTTTATTCTCACTTTTATCAAAATCCCATCTATGTGTACAATAAGTCTTTTGCCATCTTTACCTTAGCTATAGAACTATGTTAATTTAAGCATCTATTAATTATTTTATAGGAGATGTCTGTCACACCCCCTGCATCGAGGACATGTGATGCTGGCAGAAAGGGTGAGGGAAATGTCATCCATACCTCAGCAGGTTTAACAGCTGCCAGTCCTGAGAGTAAGACCTGCACTGTATAGTTAGTTTTAAAAAATGAAGTGATTTTAACATATTAAATTTTGATGTTGTAGGTAAAAATAATTCTCCGGCCACATTTGAGAAAAACAGTGATCAGGTCCTTCAGTGTGATGCTAATCTAAAGAGACCTAACACAGCTACACCAAACTCATTCCCGCATGAGGAGTTCCCAGGATTTGACAGTCCTAGTAATGGTGTTAATCAATCAGGTAGAGCAACTAAGTTTCATGATTGAATTACCGTTCTTTCTGGTTGGACAAAAAATTGTCAGGTTTAGGACTAAAGGTTCCTTTCTTATCTCTTCTGCTAGTAGTTTTCTAACTAATCTCTTTGAGTACAGATTTGCAACTTCTAAATCCTGCCCCTCTTTCCATTGCATACTGCTACTCATAATGATTAACCATTCAAAGTCTTGGTTGTGTCATCAGTCGCGTAGTGCACATAGTTCAGCTTTTAGTACTTGCAACTTCATAACTTTCCTTATTTTATCCCTTTCTACTTTGTAAAGACCAGTATAGATCCATATTTGACTATCCTTTTCTCCTTTCATGTAATTACTGTAGTTTTGTCATTTTAGGCATGGTTTCATTGTATCATCACACCGTTATTGTGCTTTTTCATTGCATTGCATCATTTTCTCCTGCATATCTTACATTAGTGGAGATTTTCATTCCTATCATTCATTGCCAAACTAGTAATTTTTTTTTTTAAGTTTTGCTTCCCATTTACATTGATCCGGTATGAAATATGTAGGTTGTCAGACATTGGACAGATTGGAGAACAATTCTCGCACAGTCAAAGGTGCAAAAGTTATTGGTGAAGACAATGAAGCTCTAGCACTTGTTTTGTTACCCTTAAGAAGGTTGTCTAAAGGCTCTCCAAACTCTTGTCGGTAAGGCTAATGGCTTATTACTGCTTTTTTTCCCTTCTCTTTTTGTTGAAGAGAATTTTATGGTCTTTTAATTTCTGACCTGCAATTATCATCATTGGTTTGTTGATTGAAGATTTCATGTTTGTTTTCTTATTTTTCTGTTGCATCTAATTTCAATTTTAGTTTGTTTTTCTTTTAGATATTGTCTCTGCTTCAAGGTAAGTAATAATTGTACAATCTATGCATTCTTCAACAAAGTTTGGCATGTGAGAAAAAAATGTGCGTGCAGTATCTCTGATATCTGATAACTGATATAGATGCTGAAGGAGCAAAATAGTTGAGGCCTTTCAGGGGATAAGACGTGCTGCATAGTAATGATAAGTAGGCCTTTTAGTTGCTCGGTGTCAAAATTGGGCCTTGAGTTTTTGCCAAGTGACTCAAAAAGGTGTCTTAACAAACGAAGTGCTTAACTTATGAATCCTTAACTATATTGCTGCCCAACTCCATGTATTACCATGTTGCATCGCATTGCACTGGGAAGTGGCAACAAACTAGAGTGTAATGATCTTTTATCTGCAATATCTAATTGGTTGTTAAAACTCGTACAGGGATGGAGACATTCTTAGTTCGAATCAGTCCCTGAGAATACTTTCAAACTTAATTGCAGCTGGTGCTATCCATTCTAGTGGGCTACTTGATGAAGTAATATGTGAACTTCTTGACTATACTGCTTTTCTTGTTGGCTTGAAATCATCTGAAACCAGCGACTCAATAGCAAAGGTAATAACTTGATTGTATTCAGAGTTATTGATTGTATTAAGAGAGTGTGAAGTGATGATCAACATTCTCATGATTAGTTTTCTGAAACTAACAAACATATAAATATGTGGACAGTGCTTATGTTTAAGTGTTAAATACTGACCTGTAATTAAACATTCAAGAATACTTATTTTTTGCAGGTTCACTATAGTTCAAGGTAATATGTATGCAGTGTTATTCTTCCCCCTCTCAGATGCATGCATGTAATTGCTTCCACAGTAGTCTGTTGCATTCATGAGTTAGTCGGAACAAATATAACATTTTGGAGAAATGATCTCAATTGGATTTTCTTGATGCCTTGAAAAGAATTTCATATAAATGAAGAGCCCTATAAGTTTGATTTTAAATGCATGTTTGTTTTACTGTCACTGACACAATTGTATGCTTTTTCTCCAGAGTTTCTCAATCATCAAACAACTGTTAGAAAAAAATGGGAATGACGTGGGGAACTCCTACTTCACACACTGGGTTGCCTTAGCTGAAGTTTTTTCTCAGGTCATTTTCTTTCTGCAGTAGTTATTGTTCTTCAGTAGATACCTGCTCTGCTTATAACATCCTTACTGCTTTTATGTGTAAATATCAGGTTGTTGGTGACAACGAAAGTTCATCTGGAACAGTACTATATGAATCATGTGCTTGTATCACAACTATATTAGCTAAAGTGATTCAGGGTATTAAAGCATCGTCTACATCGGGTCTACAGACAGGCTCTGCTCCAGTTGTGAAAGAAGCACTAAAACAGATTCTGGAACAAGCTAAAACTTCCACTGTAGTGGATAATTTGTGTCTCTGCTTAGTAACATCAGGGTCAAGTCTGATTTCCGGATCTTCCAACTTTTTGCGTGCTGCTTGTGAAGCATGTAAGGCTATTTGGTCTTTGATAGATGCATTTGAAACCTGTTACGTAAAAGAAAATGCCTACTTGTTCCCACTCCATGCTTGGCAGAGTCATTCCTTACTCAGACTTGACATTAGAGATAGGGACCGAGGTTCTTTGGTTGGGGTGGACTCAACAAAAGTTATTGATTCAGTTACAAGAGCATTTCTCAGATCAAAATCTGTACAAGTTTCTATTTATTATTGCCTTCATCAACGTTCCGAGGCTACACTGTCTGCTGGCCTCCAGGTACTTCTCTCCTTTAACCTTTTGGATGATTTTTATTGCTTATTGTATTTGCAAGCAAGTTTCCTGTTCTCTGGCATTCTGTTATTCAAATCCTGAAGGGGTTAGTTGAAGAAACAAGCCTATTTGAGATGCTTTTCAGAAATATTTGTTACTGTATGCATAATGCTAAAAATAGTATTCTACCCCATGTTTGAGTAATTTTTAATTAAAAATTTCTATTTCAGCTAATTTCGAGGTGCTGCCTGCATAATGGAATTGTCCCGAATATCCTCTGTGGTCTTCCCACTTCCCTACCTGTTGCTACGGTTGTCAGTGGTGGAGGGGATGGTACTATTCTGTCCGAGATATTTGCCATCATGTCATTATGCACTACATCTTCAACTAAGGATCAACAACCAGGCGAAACTAATAGCTTGAAAAGCAAACTGGCCAATTCTTCTAGCCTGGTTGTACATTCATGCCTCACTCTTGCAACAGTAGCACAATGTTTAAAGTTGACTGGAAGAAATTCCGCAGTTTTTATGCTTACAAATACCCCCAAAAGGCAGCTTTCTCGACTGTCAGTCCTTGCCCACAACTTTTCTTCTGATGATAGGGTGACAACTTCGTTGCAACCTCATTGTGCAGCAGCAATGCTGGCTCTTGCATCAATTCTATCCCTTGAATCGGGTACTTCTGTTGAGTCCTCTGTCTCTGAGATAGCAGTTCCTTTGATTCCCCGTACTTCAACTCTGTGTGATCAACTCAAGATTCCGTCACATAATGACAATGAAATGGGTAGTAGTAATCTAAATGGTATGCTCTCATATTGGCATGGTCTTAGAGATGGATGTGTTGGCTTGTTAGAATCTAGACTGAAATGGGGGGGACCATTAGCTGTTCAACAGTTATGTGCAAGCGGCATTCCTCTGCTTCTTCTTAACTTGTTAGCTACCAACCGATCTAGTTCTCAAGAAACAGACATCGCTAAGGATCAAGTTGGGCTATCTCCTGTAGGAGTTGTATGGACAATTTCATCGATATGCCATTGCCTTTCAGGGGGAATTGTAACTTTTCGTCAGATTTTGATTAGAAGTGAACACACGAAGCTCTTCTGTAACTTGATTTCAGATGTTCATCTCAATCTTGTGAAGTTTTGGGTTGGGCCTGGCGGTGGCAAGGATGGAGTCAGAGACATGATAAATACAGTGATTGATCTCTTAGCATTTCCTTTTGTTGCTGTACAGAATGCCCCAGGTTTGCCAGCTGCTACTGCATCAGTAAACAGTGGGTTCCTTCTCAATATGGGTTCTCCTGGTGGGAGAATATGTATGGAAGACAAGGACATGGCAAAAGCTATTGAAGAAGACATGGGGAAGTATATCAAAATCCTTATAGAGGTTAGATTTCTTTTCTCATGTACCCTCGCACAAACAAGGTGTAGGAGAGAGCCGTGGGCGCTAGTTTGCTATCATATTTGGTTTTCCAATGATATCTGGATAGGACAGAGACGTGGGTGCTAATTTGCTATCATATTTGGTTTTCCTATATTATCGGGATAATGTGGATTTAGTGACAGCTTGATATACTAGCTAGTCCTTCCACCCAAAAGCTTTGGATTGGAGTAAATTTAACATGGTATCAAAGCTTGGTTTGGTATTAGGCTTGGTCCATTTTGCATCTTTCACGTTCATATATTCTTGGTCTACGAGACAACTTTGTGTTGTCTGGCGTACATGTGAGGGGAGTGTTGAAGTGTCCTTTCCCACGATTAAAGAATGTGAATTCAGTGACCACTTGATATGCTAATCAGGCCCTCCACCTAACAGTTTAAGCTTTTGAGTTGATGAAAGTTTTAACAAATATTCAAATAACTAACTTAGTTATTTGAATATTGAGAAGTTTCAACAAACCATGCAACAATGTAGTCAAGGAGTGGTTACTATTCTTTCTGATACTTCTTTGCCATCTTGGTAAAGCAAGTGTTTACAAACACCATATGTATCACTATATATGCTTACCCATATATTTCCACCAGGTCATGGGTTACTCCATTGTCAAACCTATTATTAATATTAACTGGCTGGATCATGCCTCAAATTTGATACTAAACCTGATGTGCTTTCTCATTCTGTTGCTTCTACTTTTACAGGTTGGGGTACCCCGCATAATCTTGAGATGCGTGGAACTTATGGAATTTAAAGATTTGGGAAGGCCTGTTGCCTTCCTTGCTAAAATGATCAGCCATCGTCCTCTTGCAGTTCAACTTGTTGGTAAGGGGTTGCTTGAACCCAACCGAGTAAGAAGGTTGCTAGATAGCTCATGCCCAAGGGAGGTCACTCTGGATGTTCTGATGATAGTTTCTGATCTAGCTCGCATGGATAAGGTCAGTTTCTGATATGTGGCGTCCATATATTATATATGAACCATTAACTTAGCTGTTATCCGCTTAATGATTAGTAGTACATGCATTTAAAGGCAATGCCTGAATAATAAACATAGTCTTTGTAGTTCATAAATTATTTAGTGATCATTCACAAAGATATGACTCAAAAAACTTTGGGAATATTGGTACATGCTTTAATCTGTCTTCTCTGTTTTATAAATTGATGGAACAGAATATCTTTCTTTTTTCTCTACTTAGTTAATTGTATCTGGTTTTAAGCATGGCAGACCGTTGAAGATGTTGCCTTCTTTTTATGAAAAGCTTACATCTAAGGTTTATTCATTTGCTAAATTGATCACCCATGCCTGGGTTACATCCAAATTCGACAAGCATTAAATGTACTCTTGTTTCTGATTGTCTATTCAATTGCAGCTCTGAACAACCAGTATAACATGGGATATTAGAGGTTCTGAAATTGTGACTGCCTAATTTAAGAGTTTGGGTTGTGTCTATACAGGGTTTCTATGAGTTTATTAGTGGGGCTGCTATATTGGACATCCTGAAGGACTTCCTTACCCATGAGGATCCCAATATACGCGCAAAGACTTGCAGTGCTCTGGGCAACATGTGTCGGCATAGCTCCTACTTCTATAGTTCTCTGGTAAGTAAAAAGAACAAGAAAATTATGAACTCCTGATCTAGATTTCCATGGATGTTTTAGAAAGTCTGATCTAAGTCTTCCATGGATGTTTTACAAAGTCTTATTCCAGACATTTAATAATAATTATTTAATTATAGCAGTTTGTTATGAGATTTTTGGAAGTTTGTATTCGTTATGTGCATGCTCTTACTTGTGAAGTTAATTTTCTCTAGGCCAAGCATCAGATTATCAGTCTCCTCATTGATCGATGTGCTGATCCAGACAAACGGACAAGGAAATTTGCTTGTTTCGCAGTAAGCACATTTAAAATGACTAAGAATATTTTTTGTTTTGAATGTTCATTTTTCACGAGTAAAATCATATAAACATGCAAAGTTACATGATAGTAGATATTCCTCTACTCATCTATCTTTCTCTTGTAGATTGGAAATGCAGCATATCATAATGATATACTATACGACGAACTCAGGAGATCTATTCCTCAATTAGCCAGATTGCTCATTTCATCTGAGGAAGACAAGACCAAAGCAAATGCTGCAGGCGCATTGAGTAATCTTGTCCGCAATTCCAACAGGCTCTGTGAGGACATCGTGTCTAAAGGAGCCATGCAGGTTGGTGCAGTACTCTTCTGATGTGTCTCCCTCATTGATCCTATGCCCCTTAATTCAGTCCCTTAATATGGGGGACTTATATGCAATTATATCATAATGGCTGCTCTGACCAAAGGTTAATCTTAATATTTTATTTGATCAGCTATGTATACCAATATTCGGGTTCACTTTTGCTTATGTAGAAGCAAGGGGCACCAAACTTTAGATTCTTAAGATCAAAGTAGTAAGGAGCCCAGATATTAAGATTGGCGTATCATGGACTCAAGGCATCCTTTAAAATAGAAAGGCGCTCTAATATTTCCACAAGACCTCCCCACCTTGAGAAAATGAGGCCTATCGGAAGTTGGGAGAGATATGGAGAGGTCCAACAAGAGTTGGTGGAGAGGAAACCCAACTAGAGTAGGAGAAATAAATGATAAAGGAGGGAGTAGATAGATAGTTAGATACCGTTGCTGGGACTTGAACCCTAGTCCCAATGACCGAAGTTCAAGTGCTTAGCCAGTTGGACAAGCAAGTCTTATATTTGATCTTAAACTGAAGTATAACGTTCTCAATTAACATCATCAAACAGTTTTTATTCAATCTTGTGTTTGAATAAGATCTCAATGATGCTTTGACTAAATGACGTTACAGGCACTATTGAAGTTGGTATCTGAGTGTTCAGTAGTAGCCCTGAATCCTAGCAGAAGAGATGCGGTAAATGAGTCGCCGTTAAAGATAGCTCTCTTTTCACTGGCAAAGATGTGTGGATATCCTTCCTGCAGACAGTTCCTTAGATCATCAGAGCTATTTCCAGTTATTGGACGGCTTAGGCAATCACCGGAGTCAAGTATTGCCAATTACGCCTCAGTCATCATCAGCAAAGTGTCGGATGCATGAACAGAAGCTCCGAAATCGACCTTCGAGAGTTGCAAATCTCATCAGCTTGATTCCACTGGTCAACAATAGATAAATTTTGTTGAAGCCTATCAAATATATTATCCTGTAAATAAGAAAATACATATATGTATTAATACCACCTGGCAAATACTTGCACTATTGTTGTATATCCAATTTCAGCTGTCCAATCAAGTTGTGGGAATGTTGCATTCACATTTTCTATGTACCTTCGTCCCCCTTGATGCTCGGTTGTCGTCGCCTTTCCAGGTCAACTGTAACGACACCCTCCTTGTGTCGGGT
>JAYMSV010000161.1:0-20905 GCA_036897745.1 Erodium moschatum
TGAAAAACCGATACCCAACCATTAGGCGACCGGTTTGGCTCTTCCACCACCGATAACTTAACCGGAAGTTCTGGTTCCGGGTTTTTCGGTGATGGTTCCGATTGGTTGTGGTCAGTTTTATCGGTTTCGGTTTTTTTTTGCCCACCCCTACCCGTGACACCAAATTTTAAAGGATTTGGATCAAATGAGCATAAAATTGTCAAAATATTCCTATACTAGACCACAGGATAGAGATTATAGTATAGTCGAATATGGTTACCCCAAGTATCTTGATTTTAGATTGGTTTATTAGAAAAATTGTATAAATAAGAATGAAACAAAATAATTTGTACCAACGTGTTTGTGTCTTGTATATATGTGGTTTTCTTTCTCCCGAAGGCTCACGGAGTCCTTCGGGTTTTACCTCTACTCCTCCACGCCACATCATTTCATGCGTGTTTCCTCTCTTCCCACCCCCTCCCCCTTTTTGCCTCATCGTGGTCCATTCTCGGCAGCCCCATCTTTGATAGTCTCCTTGCCTCAGGACACAGTGATAGAAATTTGGCTTCCATCCAAAGGTGCTTAGGGGATGTCTTCATTTTCAGCACATGCATGTTTTGGTTCGAGCGTATCGCTTCTCCGTAGAGGCACGTACGACCCAGATGAGAGGGGTATCGTGACTGCGCTCATGACAGAGGTCCGGACGGGTACGAGGTTTTGTATTGTGGGTTGGGGCCCTTACCTTCGGACTCGTGTCCTGCTGGACATCCTACGACCTCTCTAAAGGACGCTCATGAGTAGCCCTACCGTCATCCTTGCTCCGTTAGTTGCTTCAGCTATTGTAGAGCCTCTGCTGCCACAATTCGATGTCTTGATTAATTGCCTTGCCAGTGGGGGCTTAAGGGACGAGACCCTAGGCCTCGGGCAGATAGGACGGTGGTGGATCAAGTGGAAGAGGCCATTCACCTCACAAAACTCTATGCACTACCTAACGCATGGCAGGAGATCCATGAAACACCTCTTCCATCAAACCCTCCACTCCTACATATATATCCGAGAACCCTTACCATTACTACCCAAGGCCTAGAAGAGATTTTGCTCACCACTCCCATCCTGAAGCACCATGGAGTCTAGCCGACCCATCCATCCAATCTTGGACCTAGGAAGACGATAACTGGAAGGCCCAAACACGGGAAAAACCAAACAGACTCATACGCTGAAAGCCCAACTGAAGAAGATAGATTTTGGTTTCATGGAGCTTGCCCCACCTCCGCCTACCCAGGAGGATCAAGTGGTTTTAGGATCATTAATGAGGTATGCAAAGTAGTTTCGTCAAAAAATATGATTCACTAAACTAGGTGTCGAGTATGGGACTGAAAGCCCATCCCACAACAACATGGGCCGGATCCCTGATGTTCTTTGTATGATGGGGCAACCCAAATAATCCTAACAATCGGGACAACCACCCAATAAAACGTCTAGCTCATTGTGTATGCTTCATCGCACTTGACAATATTGATCCCATATCACCTATTGCTAGATAGATTTGGTTCCCGTAGCACAAAACGTTGATATCCTACCCTAAGTGAGAGTCCCAACTACATTATGGCCATTTGGGATTTGATTTATATTTCATGCCAACTATAATGTCTCGAACGATCCTCATCAAGGTTATAGTAACAAAAGTCATTTAAGTTCATTTTATACATTAGGAAAAAGAAATAACTATCCTAAAATTACACCTTTTGTCTCATTCTATCGCAGGCCCGAGAAAATTATACGTGAAATGACAAAATTACCACTCGGTTCTGTCCGATCCGTTTTCCCAATTTTTTCACTCTTAGCTTTTTTTTAACCCACTCCATACCATACCCTTACAATTTCTTTCCAACAATCATCAATATCCATGATAATAATGAATTACCACAAAATGTCTTCAGTTATTCATTTTCTATCACAATCAGAAGCGGAAGACTTGAAACTTATTGTTTACAGATGAATGATTTAGTAATGTACATGCTGATATGTCATACCAGTCGGTAAAAAAACAATTACAATTTACAGTTCAACAAAATATGAAACTGATCGGACAATACTGAAGAAAACAAGTATGCAAAATTGGAGACTGCTACAGTCAGTATATACATGTATCCTGAACTGGGCTTGTATTTTCTAAGGTGAAAATCTTATATACCAGAGCTACATGAGGTCATCGAACGGTTGTTTGTGGCGGTCTGAGTTTTTAGGCCGACCAACTTGTGTCACATGACCAGAAAGAAGCTTCAAGATTTTCTCCATAGTAAGGTCATTAGGATCCAAATCCTGTACATACGTAAGCAACCCATACACACCAATTTACTTATTTTTTGAGACAGAAGGAACAACAAATCAACATTACGGACTCCATAAACTCTAGCAACCCGAGTTCAAATGTTTGACCAGTTGGACAAGCAAGTAAGTTGAGAAAATTAATCCGCTAAAAGACAATACCTTGAGTGCTCGTATATTCAAGTATTAGTTTAGTTGAAAAGAGGGAAATTACAATTTGCTACTACCCTGTACTATACACGATTTGTAGTCTACTATCCTGGACTTTGAAGTGTATCATTTTACTACCTTGTACTTAAAATTTATTGCAATTGTCAGTATTCTTTGCTTTTAATGACGAAATTACCCGTGTGAATAAAAATTTAAAATTCATTTTTCATTATTATTTACCCCTTCAGATCAGCATCACGGCCTTCTATATAGCAATACCAAAAATAACACAGATATTAAACAAGTAAAACATATATACCTTAGGAATGTCGGCAATGTTTCTTCTATACTTGATGCTGAATCCATTCTTTGAAATCTTTATTATTATCGGTTGCCCATCCGCTGGATGGCTCCCCTGATAAGTTAAAACAAATGAGATGTATGACAGTAATGCGTGAAAGAGAAACAGTTGAATACTGAGACAAACTTACAAATGTTTTAGGATAGCTCAGCAACTCAAGCGCGTCATCAAGGGTAATATTATTCGCATCTTTCGTCTGAATGTATAAATAATATATGAATCAATATATGTGATACAATAAATACGTGACTTGAGTCTTTTTTTTTGTCCAGGAATGTATAAGTAAGGTCTTGAGCCCAACATGCTTCAATACACCTCATTTGGTCAATAAAAAAAGTCTTTATCTTTTTCAATATCTTTCTTTTTTTACTCAGAACTTGATCTTATGAGTCAAGAGTTCATCACATTTTGGAGTACTACCTGAGGTATAGATGCCCTCTTGGGTGTGTATCCTTTCTTGTTTTCTCCGAGCTGTACATATGATCCATAAGGACCTTTCTTCACAAATATCTGAAAGGAGAAAAAAGTGATACATTTATTTTGTATGCTACACCATAAGTTAACATAACCGACAAAACAACACTAATATGCACCGTTGAATGGTTTTAAACCTATCAATCTGACTACAAAATTAGAAGCAAACCTTCTCATTAGAATTTGGTTTTAAACCTATAAATCTTGGCTCATCGATTACAACTGCATAAGTTGTTTCCTCATCATCCGCATTAGCAGTATACCTGTCCACCAACACAAGTTCATAGATAAATATATTTATCTGTTGATGTATGTAGTAATTTAGATCTGGGAAGAGCTGTGTGCAATCAAATCAATGACCTCTCTGCTTTCTATAGAGGAATTGCCATCGTACAAATTTTGATAGGCCAAATAAAGTAAAAACATAAGAGCATAAAACATGATAGCTCACATAAAAAAATTATCAGTTAAAAAGAAATTTATTGATATATAACTCAAATAATATATTGATTTAAAACATGAAACAGAATTATATGGATAACCAAATCGAAATTTATCGACAAACTTCAAGATCATTATATAAGGGGGGCTGTTATAGTTAAAGCAGCATTAGTCATTAAACCCGAACTGTTTGTTTTTCCTTTTCTTGTTCGGTGACTTTCTTTTAGTTTGCTGGAATTAATATCAATGTCAAACAAAGTCTTGTAAAAACTAAGAAGCTTTCATAAAAGAAAAGCACAAAAAAATCTTGTCACTGAAGTTATACCATACAATATAATTTATATTGCTATTAAAGCATTCACATCAGGTGTGAGTGTATATTTGTGTGTGTTCTTATAGAGATGGACAGAGAGATCATTCAAACATATTAAACAAATGCAAAAATAAGGCCCCTTCAGATATTATTATGTAATACTCACTTGCATCCTGGGTATTGATCGCAACCGATTAAATAGCCATCACCATGTTTGCTCACTTTCAAAATCAAGGTACCCTCCGTACAACTGGAAACAAATTAGGATGAGGTTAAATTGTAGTAGTAAAAGAAAAATGTGTACCGATTGATTGATGCGTGATAAAAAATGTGTAACTCCTTTCTACCATATGATATCTGATTTTAGTTCCCGAATACACAATTACAAATAAGGAAACTGAACCTTTGCATACCTTGGACATTCTCTATCTGTAGGAGAAGAAAATATCACGTCACCAAATTTCTTATCCAACATCTTCTCCACCTACAAATGATTCACAAATCGAGTACAAAAAAGAAAATAAGAACGATAGATTTTTCATGGGACAGTACTAGAGAAGAGTTCAGTATACCACAAAACCCAAATGATACCTGATGAACAGGCACATTATTAGCCTGGTCACAGTATGAGCTGAACCGTGTCCAATAATCACTGAGTAAGCCTTTCCATTCGGTTTTGCCAGCAGAAACATTATCAAGCTGAAGAAAGAATTTGGGAAATGGAAAGAAATCAGAAACAAAAGACGCGTGGAAGGGGGTGGAGAGGGTGTAGACTGTAGGGTAACTTCTTCTTTTTTATAATATTTATCATGAATTATAGAAATAGCTATAATCCGATACATACTGAAGTGACCCTTGATTCTTTAAATGTACGAAAGGTACAAAACCTTCACAGGCCTTTGAATGGGTGCAAAAATGCTTTGTTTTTGTATGAAACCAAACCTATTATGTTAGGTGCTGGTGCAAGCAGAACGCGACATGGCAGGTGAAGATGGCAAAAAGCATAACTGGTTCTAGTATTACCAATTAGTTATCTACATTACTAGCACTATCACATTTAATTGGTTATGTTTTCAGCAAGTTCTCTATTTAGTTTCAGCATGTTCATTGCACGATCTCTTCCATTTTCCACTATTTCTTAGAATTAGGAAGGTGGCTGGTATATGTATGCCAACCATTCAATAAAATCAATCAAGCAATTTTAAATTAAAAAGACCGTAACATTTTCATATTTCAATAATTAGTTCCTAGAGGGACTGACTTATGTTTTACATGAAAGATATTATAATTAAATTAAGGATTGATTGCTAGAAATTACCTTATGAATTGTCCACATACGAAAAACTACCTTACGTATTGTCCATGCTTTTAAACAACCCTATCTTTTGATTACAGTCGTTTACTGACAAATTTCGGAATATTCCGTTAAATATTAGAGGAGTGGACAATACATAAGGGTAGTTTTCGCACATGGACAATACATAAGGGTAGTAATTCCATTGAAAAAACTAACAGACAACCGTGGTCAAAAGATAGGGTAGTTTAAAAGCAGGGACCATAAGGTAGTTTTTCACACGAGGACAATTCAGAAGGTAGAGTTTAGAAATTAACCCTTAAATTAATTAATAACTTATTTACTTTATCGAAACTCCAAGAAATTCAAAATCAACCAGGCATGTATTCATCAATACATGAATAACAACTAACTAAAGATAGCTGAATTTACCTCAGCCTCCATTTTAGCTGTAAAACTGTAGTCAGATATCTCAGAAAAATGATGGGAGAGAAACTCGGACACCTAGAGAACACCACCAAATCCAAAAAAACATTACAACAAAAGGGAGAGACCAATTAAGATCAGATAATTGAACAGAAATATGGAAACAGAAAAAATGATAAGTTAGTCAGCTTCCTCTCGCTCATGTACCTAACTAAACTGGAATTAATTTATTTTAGTTATGGGATTAATACCAAGTAGATTGCGAAATAAAACAATCATTCACTATTGTCTTATACAGTAGAAACTCGATAAATTAAAAAACTCTGTAAGATAATATTTTTGTCTGGTCCCAACTCGGTGATATGGTGCTAAATTAATAATATAAATTAATAACTCTTTTAATTAATAAATTTTGATGGTCCCATGACTATTAATTTATAGAGTTTCTACTGTAGTAATGATCTCTGATATCACTAACCATGCCAGTCCTATCTGCCTTTCAAACAAAAACAAAAAAATCATAATTCGGCATTGTCAATAAACAAGTTCTATGTGCAAATTATACCCTCACCAGACACTTTAGTGCTATAATCATAGTATTCACTTTAGTGCTATAATCATAGTATCCACATGCAGGTTACTAGTGCAAAAATAAAAAATAAAGCCTCCAATAATAGCCTTTCTTGTGGGTACTGCTGGCATCTTGAAATTCAGAAATACGAATATACCAATATATTATAACTAGTAGAGTACCAGATATTTAAAATGGTGTTCAACAGAACTAAAAATTCAAGGAATCAAAAGAAAAGGTCAAAACATACCATGCGGCCACGAAATTCTGGATACAATTCACGGCTTTTCATTGTCACATAATTTCTTTCCTGATATCATAAAAAATAAACAGTTAAAATATTTCAAGACCAATTTTGAAAAAGCGAAGAAGTTAGCTGCACTCAAAGAAAGCAGGCACTATCAACAACTTAGGCATTTCCCTCGACAATTTTGGTGTTCATATTTTCTTCCTCTGCCCCAGCATATCTGAAGTTGTCTCTGTTAACCAAAGCACTCTCAAGTCTTCTCCTGCTATTTCTTTTCATGTTAAATTAGGTCTACTTCTCACCTTTTTAGTTTCTAATAATTGAATTCTTCCATTTTTCCTTATGGGCTCACCAACATGATCTAGGATGTGAGGGTCTGAGTGAGGCTATGGATTTGAAAACTTGAAAGTGATGTGAGGCTATTATGGTTTTTTTAACTGTAAGGGCAATTTTGTCATTTTTATTATAATTGAACAGAACTTAGCAGAATACTATGCACCATTCAGAAGAAAGCTCATGGGTCTTCTTTTTATCAGGCAGCTTTCGGTCCGTGGTAGATTCATAAGGGCAGATTTTAGCAATTCCCCCTATTTGTATTAATGTAACAAAAATTTCCACCACAGAATTATTACCTGTAACACTCTCAGCGTGGATGCATATGTTGAAGGTCTCCCGATCCCAAGCTCCTCCAGCTTCTTAACCTACATCAAGTCAAGTGCAGAGGTAAACAAAATGGGTATATGTGTAAGTGCTAGCAAAGAACATTAACTGAACAGCTGAGGGGGAAAATATAAAATTCAACTTCATTTTATTAACTAATCCATGCATAGCTTATCAAATGAACCAAATTTTCACGGTATACGAGTAAACAAGTGAAGCCTGTAGAAAAAAACAATGAAGATACAAAAAAAAAACAAATGTCAGAAAAAATTATGAGAAACTACTAAAATCAGTATTTCACTATATTTTTGGAGAAGGAACTGTAAAGAAAATTTTGTTAAACGATATGTCAGTTTATACAAGCCCATTTAAAAAGGCAGCATATTATCATCAATAGCTTGAAACGAATCTAGATTTCACAAAGGGCTATACTTCATAAGTTCAATGATGAGTTCTGCAGAACTAAAAATCAAAGAACTTTCATTGTGAAAAGATGAAGAAAAAAAACTACTGTTGAGGCATATGTAAACAATAATCAAGTAGAGAGGAGAAACACAAATATGCAGCCACATATAAAGAACAAACGGCATTGCCATGCAACAGAACCATTCTAAACATCAATGAACACTGATTCAAACTACAGAAATTACACATCTAACATGCAAAGTACGAGTACATTTTATATATACAAACATTAATTAATATTTTATTTGATAGGCACAAGCATTGACTTGGATATAACTTTGAGAATGATAATACTTAGATAGGCACAAGTCGTACATGACCAATTCAGCTAAAAGCTTAAGTTGATAGTTGAAGGCAAAATTATAATTTTACTATAATACACCCCTCCATGCTCAATCTCATTAATTCCATAAACAGGCTGTAACGGTAGGGCTCATACTTATGACCTATTGGTCAACCTGACTTTGATACCATGTAGAAGATCAATTCAACTAAAAGCTTAAGGTGATAATTAGAGTCCGGCTTACTATTTTATACTAATACTCGAGCTCATTGATTAGTGTATGAACAAGAAAGGTTATTAGAGAAGTTAAATTAAAACACTATCTGACTATAACTATTCATACCACCTTTTCACTTGGAACTACCTCTACAAAGTATGAGGAAGAGTAAATAAATAATTAATTGGTAATGTTCTATAAACAGTAAAAATATACAACAATAATATTAGTATACCAATGACCCCTCGGTATAGCGTGATGGAGGCTGGGTCTTGTGCTCATTGAGTTCCACTGTATTGATATATACAGGATCCTCTGGCTACAAAACAGAGAACAAACTACTTTTTAGTAAATATGAAGTACAAAATAAAAATTATGAGCTACCAACTTGATTAGAAAATAGAAATTATGCAACTCGCAATTTGAAAATCAACTTCATCATACGGGAAAGTAACATCAGAGAATAACTCTCCCCGCCCAATAATTTCTAGGCCATATCCTACCAAAAGTAACAATGACACAGGAGCGAAGAAGGGACTACCAGCCTAGGCATACGTTCAAGTCCAAGAAAGGAACAATACCAACAAAAACCAAGCCCTTTCACAAAGCAAGGAAGAGAGATATAAGGAGGTCATATGGATACAAGTTAAGAGTATAACCTAATCCTTTCATAAAGAGTGTTCTAAAAATTAACCGGCCAGATTTCATATAATCAGACCACTAAATGGGTGAAGCTATTTGTTAGCGACTAGGCAGGTTAGTGTTCTATAAATCGATCTAGATGGCATCTAGGCAGGGATTTTTGGAACACCAAACCGATTTCAGAAAATATTAATTATTATTTTAATATCATATAAGTCAGATTTTGGCTGTATATATACAGTAATTTATTTCATACAAAATAGTCCTTATTAATCCTTGGAGGCCCTATACGCTCAAGTATCGCCTCGCGTCTTTTACAACCTTGTTCATAAATTAATAATTGTTCATGTATGAAGTCCCACGCCGAATAAAAAAGAGGTAAATATAAAGGGAAGAGTCAAACCCAAGTTACCAACAACTGAGGTTGACCTTTTAGTTGTATAGATCTAACCGATATATGTAGCTTATTTATATTTCTATAATAATTAACTAAGCATCACATAGAAGATCATCACCTTCAACGAACTGAGAACTTTAAAAGCCTCAACACGACCTTGATTGTCACTCTCTTTATTTCTGATAGCTTCCACTTCCTTGTCCTACAGAAAATTTAGTGAAGGCAAGATTCAGCAAAACTCGCAGTAGTACTAAACTAATAATCTGAGAATACAACCAACAAAAAATAATAAAAAAGGGATGTCCAACTCACTCTGTGAGTAAAATATATTAATATAACAGAAATACAAGAGATACAGAATAAAAGACAGGGAAATAAGGATAAACTGCATGTTGAGACAACAAAAGGCATGTGACATTTAACCTTCAGGAGCTCCTAAGTTCACAAATTCATTTTATCTAACCAAGTTCCCCTTCGCTGATAATACAGAAATAAGAAAAGAGGAGAAAAGAAGGTTTAATAGTCTATACATATCAGATAAATACCTAAAAGTTATAGCTTCAAATTAATATAACAATAACACGTTCTATTTTTTTTATGCATCTCCTGTTAGCTGAATTACACACAAGAGAATAGGGGCAACACAATTGTAGCAACCATTTATACTGAAATATAACTCAGGAGGATACAAATAATATTTATGAAATAAAACTCAATCTTTATAGGTCAAACCAGAACCCAGGAGAATTTGAAGTCAGAAACCAATCAGCTTGGATCTGATTAGAAATTGTTCCAGAATGAAAACACGCTGTGTTAGTATAGAGACAAACACCAAAATTCCAACAATTATTTAATGAGCATTCTACTAATAGTATTCGTTATCCTTTGTTGTATCTCTACTGATAAATGACACTCACCATTATCTCCAATTAGTGAATCAATATCCCAACAAAGTAGACAAATACCAAAATTTAATGAGCGTTCTGCTAATAGTATTCATTATCCTTTGTTATATCTCTACTTATAAACGACACTCACCATCATCTGTAATTTGTGAATCAATATCGGCAAAGTTCATCTAAAACATTAACAAATAAAAAAAATACCTGCAACTGGGTGATAAGGAAACACAACAGCCCATTCACATAGAAATGTGAGATATCATTAATAACAAAAATGGACTTAAAGGTTTTGCAGCAAATATTAGCAGAGTTTGACAAAGAATGATATTGGCCAAAGTCAGAATCACACATTCAATGCCAAAAAAATTAGTCTAAAACCTTCATAGGACATAATGTGGCATATACCTTATAAACTGCCTCGTAGCCAAAAAACCCAACTTTTGTGCAACTGGATCGGAAAGTAATAGAGTTAGTGGCATCCCCAACATCAAGTTGTACCTGGCTCAATCAAAATGATTGTCAAGCAACGTGCGGAAAAAAAATGTAATACCAACACTATTGCAACAAACTTAAGAAAATGATAAAAAGAAAAAAAAAAACTGACTTTTTCACTAATAAGCACATACTTGTTGGATAACGATCGGTTTTGAACAGCCCAACATATTGTAATACCAGCAATATTGCAACAAACTTAAGAAATTGAAAAAGAAAAAACTGACTTTTTTCACTAATGAACACATACTTTCTGGATAATGATCAGTTTTGAACACCCCAAAATAATATAAAACACTGATGTTCGCCACACAGTTATTTAACTTTTACAAACCTGATCCAAGATTAGGGATTCCATTTGGCATGCCATTGTACGAGCCCAAATCAGAGTGTATAATCTCAGGGAATCTTCATCAAGTATTCCCATAAGCATTGCTAAAATAAATAAAAGATTTTTACATTATTAGAGGCTGCATAAGGTTTAACAAAAAATAATATGATGCATTAGGTAGCTTGCAAAGTAATCTTTTTACATGGTAACCTCCGTATATCAGTGGGTCTAATAGCTTCAAGGGCCTCCCGGGCATTCTTTACTTTCTTAAAATAGTCCCGCGCACTTTCTGCTGCAAAATTCAACCCATACCTACATGAATGTTTTCTCTGTCAACAATGGTATGAAAGTATGGATTTCATTTCAAAAGTAACTTATACAATGAAGTGCACTGTGCAAGGAAACATATATGAGGAGCAAATCAAAACGAGGATGATATAAATAACTGTGGCACAACAAAATCTTTCTTTCCCACCTTTTATTGTACCTAAAAGTAACTCTCAACTGTTTTGTGTATCATTTGATTCATCTTTAGCAAGCATACCTTTGATTGACACTTGACAGTATGAATCTTTCTCAATCCCAATCAAGGCAAAAACTTTACAACCACATAATTATTAGAAGTACAGCCATCCTTATCAGGAAACTTAATCCATAGACTAAACATGCTTACTTTCCGGACTGAACTAACTTGTTATTTTGGTAAATGTATATATGTAGGCAATTTTTTTGTCTGTGAATGAGGATAGACATGTATTATAAAGAAGAATAACCCATCTAACACTTTTTTTATTGAGACTTTAGTTACCTTCTTTTCTTCTCAAAGCTTCTTCTAAACAGATTTCTGATCAAACCATTATCTCTGTCTTAACCCCTCCCCAAATGATGGCAAAAAGGAAATTGATCCAAGATACACAAATCTCACAAGAGAAGACAAAGTGATGCAATAGTGTCAAAGAGATAGAGAGATAAAAACGATAAATCATCATATTTCCTAGACATTATATAGCCCTCTCGACAATTAAAGTCTCTATGAACTATGATACCCTATATTCCAAAAGATGAGCAAAGAAATTTAGTATACCAAAAGTTTACATGGCAAAGAGTAGAGTTTCACATGCAGAACTATGAATGAAATATGAGTTCCAAAGGATAAGGTGTGGACAAAGTCACAAAGTAATTTTCATACAAGACATTGAGGAAATGTTTCAATATAACAAGTATTCAAGTAACAATTTTAATAAATAAAATAAATCAGATGTCACCATTGAAGAATAAAATCACACAGGCAACCAGATATCAGCTTAAAACAAAGGGAAACAAAAATGTATAAATGTCCATCTACGTCACCTTTCAGTTACCAGGTGGCCTATGTCTTTCACAGCATCTTCAGAGATCTGAAATTAGAACCAGATAAAGAATTAGAAACTAACAAATGTTTCTATACAACTATAATTAGATCATTAAAATAAGTTTAGTATTGCATCACATCTCCCAATAACTAGCATACTTAAGATGATTGATATGCATCTCCACGTATTCTGGGAAATTGTTTATTTTAATTTTTAAATAAGTGAGCCTAAAGGAAAACCTCAAGCTGTCTCTCAGCTACCTCTAATACAGGCCAGCAATTTCCCACTGCTTGACAAACACTAGAATTAGGGGAAAGCATTGGTAGCTCAGTTCAACCTATTGTCATCCGTAGGAAGTTGGCTCTAAGGTAGAAAAGAAAATTTATAGGATGTAAAACCCTGTCAATTAGCATCACACCATGTGTCACATTGAAGGCATAATATAGGCACGACCAAAGATATATCTTATGTATGAAGACAGGTTAGAGATGAACAAAACCCTTACAAGTTTCCATGAAAGTCAACTTGCACAAAGTAGGAGGTGCAAAGAATGCATTAATGTTTTCTAGCTCAAAAGATTTTGTGAATTTGAAACAAGGAAGTGATTGTGAAACATCCATATGACCATCACGAAATAGCAGAGCAAGTAGCTACGAGGTGACACTTACATGCAATCCATCTGTTTTGATATATGTTATCAGACCCACTGCCTTACCATCTGAAAGTTGGACCCCCTCGTATAGTTTCTGAGCAAGCTACATTCATAAGAAAAAAAAAAACTAATGAAAATCGGTCACCACAAATCAGATCTAGATACACAAGAAGTTTCTAATGAAAATCACATCATCGCCTGCTATTTAACAAGAAATCAACCTAAACCTAAAGATTATATATAATGGTTCCGTGAAATTAAGAGTACACTAAATAGATTAAAATCTAACCTTCATTGTATAATCAGGACTCCAATGTAATTTGTTCGCAGCATCCTGCTGAAGTGATGATGTAGTAAAGGGAGGAGGAGGGTTTTTCTTCACTTGATTGGTTTTTGAGTTTACCACCCGAAAATGTGTTGAGGTGATCTTCCTTTCGATATTCATTGCCTCCTCGTGAGAGCAAATTGAGAACTGGTTCAACTTTTTCGAATCAAAATGGGTTAACCGTGAAGAAAAACATGAAGGATCTATTGAGGAACCCAGTTCCTTTAGTTTGAAGGCAACATCAACTGTCCAATACTCTTTAGGCTTAAATTCATCGATTTCCATTTCTCTGTCACTAATAAGAGACAATGCAGCAGACTGGACTCGACCTGCAGACCGGCAACCAGGTAGCTTTTTCCAAAATAATGGTGAGATGTTGAATCCAATCAGATAATCTAGCGCACGCCGGCCAAGATAAGCATGAACCAAATTTACATTGATCTCTCTCGGAGCCTGAAGAGCCTTTTTAATGGATGCCTCAGTTATTTCATGAAAGACAACCCTTGCAACAGTAACATCTTCACGTAAAACCTCTTGTTGTTGCAACATCTCAAAGACATGCCATGCAATAGCCTCTCCTTCACAGTCAGGATCTGATGCAAGAATAAGATTTTCTGCTCTGAGGAACATGGCAAAAAAAGGAAGCAAATTAAGAAATGCTTTAAACAGAAAAAATTAAGCTTGAATCAAAAGTAATAGAGAGAACATCAGATCCAACTTCATTTATTTGCAATTAAATCACAAGATAACACAAATAGCTCTTGAACTTATTATTTTCCTAGCAATATATTACAAGAGTCGTAAGAAAAAAAACCTGCTAAGTGCAACCTCAATGTTCTTAAGATGAGTCCAGGAACCAGCTGGAACCTCCCATACCATGCTAAAATTGTCATTTGTCCTCACAGATCCCGACCTTGCAGCCAAGTCCCTAATGTGACCATGGCTGGCTAAAACTTCATACTGATCACCAAGGTAATCCTGGATAACCTTTGCCTTCGTAAGAGACTCCACCACCACAACAGATTTCCCTGTGGGAGGGTACATCGGCTTTAGTGCCTTCTGTTGTCCAGGATTAGTGTTCCCTGTTTCTAGAGGCTTATGTTCAAGCAATGATTCGGGACTTGTTTTGACAGAATTATCTTTCTCAGACTTGTTTGCTCGTGAAGCTCTTGATGATTTATCAATGTCCTTCTTGTTATGCCTCTGTCTTTGTACAGATACATCACTTCCTTCAACAGATTTTACTTGTCCTTTGGATTTCTTACTCCTGTTCTTGGACTGGCCTTTTGCTGAGGCAGAACCATTTGCCATTTCTTCAGGTGTGTTCTTAGTTGAATTATTCTATAAAACATTTGAGAAGAAAAAGAAAAAAAAAAGGGTGTTAGCCAATAGGATTGAAACGGGACATAAAGCTGATCCACAGTACTATGCCAATGCTCAAGTGTCCGGCACCAACCTTAGAGGCCTGTTTGCTCTTGCTGGGTTTGTCCACATTGGACTTCTTCGCTTGTGAAGCTCCTTTAGAAGGAGTGGGTGTGGCCACTTTCTTACTGGCCTGTTTGGGTTTAGATCCTTGATTGTTGCCGCTAACAGCAGGCTCTGCAACATTCTTCCCACCATTAATCACCGGGTCAGAATGGGCGACCACATTGTCTCCGCCTTTGGCACCACCCTTTCTACTCTGTGCAGCCAATGTCTTGGCCCGACTCCAAAGCTTCTCATACTTAGAGCTCAAGTTATCATTACCATTACCACTAGTCACTTTATCATTGTCACCAGCAGCTCTAGAGGCTTTTGAAAAGTGCCTCCTCGTAAAAGCTACATTACTAGATAAAGAACAATCTCTAATGGCACAACCTAACCTATAATTGTACACATTCACAGGTGCTGAAGTAGAATAATTAGAAACTCCACAGCCAGACATAGTAACAGGACCAAACCTGGACGACCCATCACTGAGGCTACTACTCAGAAGATGAGAACTTTTCCAAACCTTCAAGCGGATGGGCCAGACTCTGCCGATGGGTTTTCTGAACCGATCGGCATAGCCAAGCGGCCAACGGGGTAAGAACTCGCCGGTGCAATTCAGGAGCATCCTGTTCTGCAGCAGCAACAACAAATTCAAACAAACCAATACAATAAGACTCACAGCTGCAATTCGAAATGCAAATTTGTGTGCACTTGAATAAAATAAGACAGAGAGAGAGAGAGAGAGACAACGTTGGTGATCAACCGGCATTGACGCAGAGATGGTGCTGTGAAGATAGTGAACTGAGACTTGGGCAATATGAGGTTCCTCTGAAATTGAAGCATCGCTGTTTTAGGGTTTTGATTCGGTTAGCATTTATGGGTTTCGGTGTCGGAGTGCGTCTGAGCTTGGCAGCTTCCGGGCAGAGAGACTGAGAAAGGGATAGGGTTTAAGGAGGAAGACTGGTCAGGGTTTTTCTGGGCCTACGCAAACGGACACGTTCTTTATGATGAACGATGGATGGGCCGACGGTAATTTTAAAAATGTGGCCCAAATGAGGCCCAGGGTTAAGAACCCACATTCACTGATTTTTATCCCCGTGATGATAATAATTTTGGTGTAAACAAGACTAATCGAGTTTAAATTTATAAAAATAAATAAATAAATAAATAATTTGTTCGAGTCAAACAAACTTATACAGTACAGTTTGATTTGAAAATAAATATTTATGTCTGAATTCGGCTAGACTTAACTTAGTTCGTTCATACGCTAGACTTAACTTCGTTTAGACCGTCCACAATGGGGGTCGAAAGAATCGTCGAAAGTGAAGAAAAAAATAGATTTGCTGACGATTTTCTCTCATCCGAGTCTATAATTTCATCGACGTCGATTTTGTTACCATTCTCTCTCCTCCCTTAGTCTCTCTCTCTCTTTTTTTGCTTTCCTCTCTCCTCCCTCCGCGATCTTCATCTGCCATGTATTGTATTTGGTCATAATCGACACAACGAATCTGACCTCCATTGTAGAAATTACCGAATCCGACTCTTATTCAACCCACCAATCTGACGGAGAAAAATCGCCTCCACTATGTATGGTCTTAGAGTTTAGAAATTGTCGTGCATATTACTTAACTTGATGAGATAATTTAAATATTCACTTTAAATTTATTTCATCAACTATATATTTAATTAAATATTACTAACTCTAGTACTACATTTATTTAAAGACAAAGGCAATAGAATAAAAATACATGGTCGTAGAGTCTGTCATGTCGATTATACCTGGCCTCATACACACAATATATATGTCTTTCTACAAAAACTCCAGTAACTCAATAAAGTGACAAAGATCAAATGTTCAAATAAAAGAGCACTTACTAATGTTAAAAAGTTAATTATTAAAAAGTCGGACTGTAACTTTATATGTTAATAGGTAAAGAAAAAAAAGTGTTCCCACGAGTGTACACCTTCATGCTTAATCAAGAATTCATATCCCCATTTCATGTGTCCAACCAGTGCGCATTAAACCTTGTGAATCAAACTGGTTTGGTGAATACTACATCACGGGGCAAGCCTGAGTGGATCACGAGGATAGAGAGACGTTTTCCTGATGTTGTTGAGAGCGCAGAAAAGCATCACCACACGCTCTAATCCCACCCCAAACCCACCATGTGGGGGTGCGCCATATCTGCACAAGAGCAGACATCAAGTCAGAGAAGCAAAGATTTATCTTCAAAAGATTATTGATCTCTTACGAAATGGATATAAGGCTAAACCATGGTGCAGATCCAATAACTAATAGGATAAAACTTGAGTGGCAATAAGGAAAGAAAATACCTGAAAGAGTCGATGTACGTTGATATTGTTTTCACATCAATGCCACATGCCTGTGCACGTTCAGCCAAGAACTCTGGAACATGAACACGCTGAGCTCCTGAAATTATCTCCTCACCTAAAAAGCCAGAACAAGACCATGATTTCCAATTAAGTATGTGACCAGCATTAGTAGAAACAATAAAATACATTATAAAGAAGCATTATATAGCATGCAATTGTTGGACACACTCCAGATAGTACTGAGATTAAGACTTTATAAACATATATATCCAGCTCAAAAAGTACTGAAGTATATATGGTCCATCAAGCATACACCATACGAGCATGGAATCACAATATCACCACATCTCTAGAAATTTGTTAAATACAAACTTCATTCAAGAAATCAACAAGCACACAACCAGACACAAAAAAACTACATATTCACATATTAAGTTGGATTCATTTGTGACCCATAAATGTCCCATCATTCAGATAATTCCATGACTGGTATATTCCACTTATGACTCTTCCACCAACATTGATTCTTGTTATGAAATGTAGTCAATGTTATCCATAATAATCTAGATGACAAGCTAGAAATCCTGGAATATAGCTATTTCTGGTCCAATCTAGTTCAAATCCGTGTTTTCCACATCTGTATCATGGATGTGAAATTCTGAAGTCCCCATATTCCATCTGTATCGTTACAAACTAAGGAATTCCGGGAAATTACTCTTTTTGTCAGTACCATTTTAGAAATCAACTACGAACTAGCTGACCTCACCAAAAGCAACCAGACAAATGAGTGTGAGACAAGGAAACAATAACTAAAGAACCACAAGGTTTAATCATGAAATGAAATCAAGGTATCTGGAAGTTAAACGATATAAATGTGTTCATTTAGCCCATGGTCCCACCAGAGAGAAGACAGCACTATTTCAGATGTAAATGCAGTCATTAAGTGACGAAATAACTCATTACTTACCTCGAATGAAGACATCAAATGAATTACTGTACTTTGGATTATCATAGCAAGGCATGGTATAGAACGGTCTAACAGCCAAAGGATAGCGATGAAGTATATAGAACTCCGTGCCATATCTATAATCACAAGTGCAGTCATGTTTATCACTAGAACAACGTAGAATCTGTAACTGAAATGACAAAATAAATAAATAATTGTGGGACAGTGGATTACTTCTCCAGAACTAGTTGGCCCAATTTCCTCTCAACTTCAGTATTTAGGTCCCCAAAAGGATCAATTTCTACACCAGCATCCTGCAAACAAAAATTGAAATAAATACATATAGTAACACACGCATGTCTGTCGATACAAAAGCATAAACACCACGAGTGTTGAATAATGTAGGGTGACAGCACAATATTGATATTGCTGGTGACAACGTAGTTTGGGAGGCGCCAATCATAATGCAGCATGATGGTGGAAACAGGGCTAATATGAATGAGATGGTGGCACAAGTGAATGTTACAGTTCAAACATGTTGCAACATCAACTAGGGAAAGGGTGCAAGTATAATACGGTTGGAGGTGCAGGTTGTAGCGCCAATATGGCACCCAGGACAGATAAAAGAAGAGCTGTGTGACGACTTATTTGCCCCCAATGAAATTTTGGCTTTATTTACATTTTCCTCAAAAATTCTTAAAATCTACTTTTCCCCATTAAATATTCTACTTTCAGCATGTCCGTGGATGGATTAGCATGACAAATTGACAGCAAATATTTACATAAAGTTTGAAGTTTAAACTAAGGACTTGTACCATTTGAATTCCAAGTCTAAGACTGGATTCAGAACCTTTGAAATGGCAGTAGTATTCTAAAAAATCTTTCATTACCTTCAGCATCTGAACACCTTCTTCAAATGTAAGCCGCAGTGTCTTTCGGAGATACTGCACAATTAGTATGAAAGTCAGTACCAAGCCGATGGAGTTTTACAATTTAAAATAGATGCTGCTACGTATCAAAGCTTATTGGAGATATAGGCACATAAAATGCATCATTTTCTTTATCCAATTTATGAAACTAGTCATGTTACTCGACATTTAATGGATCATTACCTTCAAAGGTTTAAATGGATATTGATTATCCACGGCATCAAGTTCCTTCTTGCAAGTCTCGTTCAAAGTGTCAAACATCTTGACAAATAAGCGATCCACAATATCCATAACCTTTATTAACAAATTCCAAATTGTCATCAAAACACCAAGACAAACTATAGGTATAAATTATAATGATAAACATAAATTAATTATTTTTCAGAAATAACAATAATCCAATTCACCTCAGAATAGTGTTGCTTAATCTCCATTTCAACATCAAGACCTGTAAACTCACACAGATGTCTATGAGTATATGAGTCTTCTGCTCTAAACACTGGACCAATCTCAAAAACTCGCCCAAAATCGCCACAGATTGACATTTGTTTGTGTAGTTGAGGTGACTGAGCAAGGCATGCAGGCTGTCCTTTGTAGTCCAATCTAAAAACAGCAGAACCACCTTCACTAGATCCAGCAATCAACTTTGGTGTGTGAATTTCAACAAAGCTTTCGGTTAACAAGAACTGCCTAAATATCTGCAAGAAATTGCAACTTGTTCAAGAAGTGCCAAACATACATGGGTTAGGTAAATACCAAAGTTGCAGGAGAAGGAGTAAAGAGGGATGATTTCCGGAGAGAAACAGTAAGAATCTGTGCACTAACACTATTTATGAATGAACTTTGTGTATCAATTAAACCAAATATCACCCTCAGGAAATAGTTGCGCAAGGATCATACAGAAATATAAGATGACATTATTTTTAATAAATAAAAACATACATTAGAAACTTGGCATTGAATGCGGAAAATCCCTTGATTCGCAGGAGTACGAAGATCAAGAACTCTAAAGTTCAACCGTGTATCCTGATTAACACGAACAAGTTTTTCTCCTGCCTGCGCCAAAATGATCAAATATCCATTATACACACACAGGTTAAAGTGGTCAGAATTTCAAACAAATAATTCAAAAAAAATGCTAAAAAGCCTCAACTCAGCCTCTATTTATGTTATTTTTTGGCATTTCTTCATTTCATTGATTGAACACAACATCAACTCATCCAATTGAGAAGATACAAAACTCTTTTCTATGGAAACATACCTGTTCGGCTTTCTGAAAATCAGTTTCACTCCTAGCAGCATCTTCAATATTGATGGGTAGATTTGGCACAGCCTTGCTTACACAATACAACTTTCTCACTTGAACTTCGACCTGAGAAAACATACATCTAACATTCTTAACAAAAATCCCCAAATTATTGCAAGAACCATGACATTTGGCAAAAATCGAAGCAATATGCACATGAACACGAATTCTCATTGCCATCCTATGAAAAACAACAATATGTTCTATGAAGACATGGAGCAAATATCCTAAAACAGTAGCACAAACACTTGAACCTTTGTGAGAGGCCAAATTCCAAAATCATCGCACACTGTGAGACACTACAAAAAACAAGAGAAGCAATTCACAAACACAAAACGATAAGAGCAATGAAGCACGATACCTTCTTCTGTGTAGCTCCCTTGATCTCAACATCAGGAACTGAAACAACACCTTCAATGTCCACAATCGATTCCCTGCTGAGCCCAGTCGCATACTTAACCATTTGGCGGCTCACCCCGTCCTCGGTCCTAGCGGTGAGCACGCACTGCACAGTAAAACCCTTCTCTCTCACCACCAGGAACGCGATGTTCTTCCCCACGGCCCGGATCGTCTGCGCGCGACCTCGCACCAGCACCTGACGGTCCTTGAGAGCCTCGC
>JAYMSV010000162.1:0-20891 GCA_036897745.1 Erodium moschatum
AATCTGCCCCCTTAAAGGAATTGCGTCCGCGAAATTAAGAACAAACGTACCTCAGGAATCAAACAGGTTGGGGTACTTCACGCGAAACCTCGTCCTCGCGCTCCCAAGTCGACTCGGAAAACCGATTGCTAGTCGGAAGGTGGGCCAACCTCTTCGCGGAACAAATCGCAACACTTTACCGATTGCTAGTCGGAAGACGGGCCAACCTCTTCGCGGAACAAATCGCATCACTTTACCGATTGCTAGTCGGAAGACGGGCCAACCTCTTCACCTCAACCACCAATACTCAACCCAAATCACCACATCAATCACCAATACTCAACCAAAACCACCACATCAATTCCCAACACACAACCAAATATCACATTTAACATACCAAGGCACAATCCACCCATCAAGTCACACAAGTCATTCAATACACACGCGAGTTCAACACTCCAAGCGTACAACTAGTCAAACATACAAACACCACATACGCTAACCAGCATAACACAACAATCACAGAGTATGCACAACCACACCTTGAGTTCATGTTCTTGATCCCGCAGCGCCACCCAAGATTTCTCCTTTTTCTTTTTCGCCTCTATGTGATGTCTCCCAAATTGAAGCCGCCGCTCAAGTCCCTAAACAAACCCTACTTTCCTCCCTTTGTACCAAACAATAAAGGATAAAGGGGATAAAATGGTCATGGGCCTATAAGCTCTTGTGGGTTTAGGTGATGAAATGGGCCTTAAGTCATGGGCTGAAAATTAGACCCAAGATATTTGGAGCCAAAAATATCACAATTTCTCATTTTCCGCCGACTTGACCGGCGTTAACCAGGAGCGGTCCTTACAAAAAGGGAGAATATAGTTTCATAATTCTAACTGACTTTTTTTTTTTTTTTCTGAAGTCATAACAATAGACTTTCAAGGGAAAACTTGACATTTCGCATTCTCATTTAACGTACGTCCACTTTTTTGGACGGTATCTACCAAAAGTTTGGTCAACCATTATGATGTGAGAAACAACATTTGCTTGGGTTATAATTTTCTTTTTTTGAAATGCAAATATAATAGTAATAATCCAAGTTTTTGAAACGCAAATAAGGGACGGGGGATGAAACCCTCAATACAGATCACGAGCTTGACGACTAGGGCACCTCAAACCAGTACCCTACAAAGGGTGAATAAAGGTCTATGAACTTAGATTTGTCTACCATGAAGCAACAAGAAGGAAACCCCAGCAATGGGAAGACTACAGGACAACCAAACAAGTAATACAACAATAACCAAACTAAACATTATGAAAACAGGTCTAGCTACCCAGTTTTTCAACCTTGAACAACGGACGAGTCTATGGCCCAAAATCAGTGAAAAAAAGATAGGAAAAATAAATCAACCGAAGACCCAACGATACTTCTGCAACATAACCAGTGGAAGGCCCTCTACCAGCCAATCAGCTCCAAGTCTTCTACCAACCACCTCACCAGCCCACAGGTACCAAAATTAGTACCTCGCTACCAGCCAACACCAGGTTGCAACCCATAAATGGGGGGCCAGGACAAACAAACCTCCACCCACAGATCTACCACATAATCTCCACAAAACCCTACCAAGACCTTCTTCTAAAAAGCCATGGGCTTAAACACCCCACGGTGGTCAACACCTACCGTGAGGCCTCATCCTCACCACTGAGGACGAGGAACAGAAGACTAAATGGTAGTAGATAAGTAGAGAAATAAGTGATAGAAGGAGTGAGGAGTGTAAGAGAAAAGACAGAACATACCATACAGGTCTTGGTCCATCAAGTCTCGTCCGTAAGGCAATCTGGGAGGGGGGAGCCGAGAACAGATCTGAAGCCTCCACCACCGGTCCCAAGGAAACTGGCAGTGTCAAGCTGTAATCTGAGTGTCATTGAGAAAACCAGATCCATAACTAATCCAACCGGAAAAGTTTCCCACGAATAGATCTGACGTACCTCGCCCGAGACATCGAAGAGCGACGAACCACTGACCGGAGCACACGGGCGGAGTACAAATCAATTGTTGGAAGGCTCGAGCACCACATAGCAGATCAGTGAACAACGAATCTTTGATCCGAAACACTTCCCACGATGTAAATATACAAGTCATCGGTGGCCGACCAGGGAACATGCACGATGGAACCACCAAAAAACGCCCCCAAAGCCCTTCAGATCTAGGGAGACAGTGAGGGTACGAGCCCCGCTCACCAAGACCTGAAAGCCAGAAGAACTGGAGGATGGCGGAAGTACATCTGGAGAGGCACGTCATGCCCAAACTGGCGAGCAACAAACCAGTACAGTCTTCACCAGCAAATCGAGCAGCAGTTGCAGAGGAGAGAGGATGAGATAGAAGAAGGGAGGGGAGGAGGACCACCGACGACCAGTCGGTCAGTAACGACCAGACCTGCCGGCGGCGGCCTTAGGATTGTAAATCTAGGGTTGAGAAGGGGAAAAGGGGGATCTTTTCGTAGAGAGAAAATCTGGACGGAAACACAGCGAACAACGCAGAGTTGTTGTGGAAGAGAAGAAGAAGAAGAGAGGAAGGGGAGGACCAACGATAACGATGGTGGCGGAAGCCACCAAAGCCATCGCTGACGGTGGTAAAGCAAAGAGAGGACCAGGGTTCAGAAGCTTGGGTTATGATTATGTTATAAACAATAGGTGAAAGTTATGACTTCGAGTTACCCACTCTTTCATTTCCACACTAGTGATGAATGAACGGACGTTCCCGGCCAAGTTTATTGGTTGCCATTTCGTGCAACTTTATCTGCTTAGCATAACAGAATTCTTTCACGGATGTATTACACTTCCAGAACTCATATACTACATGACGTGTAAACAACATAAACATTTACCTTATCTGGATTACTTAAACTTAGATTCCTTGTTGAGTGTGATATGCATTGGTCAGCTTCTAGGCTCAGTCATTGGAAAGGAGTTGGGAATCAAGATCTCTGAAAAGGAATGGCGTGGAAAGGAGAGGTAAATGTTTAACACATGCGAGTCTTCAATTGTGTTTCTTGTGTATGGTAAAGGATTTTGGATTCTGGGACGAGCCAAACAGGAAAGTCTTCATCAAAAGTAAATACCTCAATCTTTTAACAAGTGAACTATTCATAAGTCGCAAAAAATATGATAATTCCTATATATTATCAAAATGATGCAGAGTAGCAAGGGATCTTTAATTCTAGAAGGGAATAGATAAAGCACGAAAAAAAAGACTGGTAAATAGAAAAGAAAGCAAACTGAAAAAGGTGTTGGAAGAAAATTAAGATTAAAAAAAACATCACACTTTTTTCTTCAAATTATTGTCAAACAAATGAGTGGTTTTTACAGTCTACTATACACACTCTTCAACAATACAGCCTATATAATCTGCATTTGCAAACCTTCTATTGCTCTACTAAAAATCAATTTATAAATTATAAAAATAGAGACAAAAATGCAACTCACAACAAACCTGTGACATTAAGAATACCAAGCACCTAACTCAACTCAACTCAACCAAAAAAAAAAATCAAATCACACCTAGACATTCAAAAACCCACCAGATGGATAAATAAACCAGAAAAGAATTGTTATTTTTTTTTTTCTGACTCCAACCATTAATCACGAAAACAAGCTTCTTGGGAGCAGAAGCAGCTAAAAATGCACTGACACTGTCCCTTTCCCTCCAGAGCATCAATACACCCCACTGCAGGAAGAAACAAACAAAGATGAATTAGAATGGTTAGAGAGTTGTGACATAGATAAAATAAAATGATGATACATAAGAGAAGAATTTATACAGAATTTATGCAGGCTCTTCTCCACCTGCATCTCAAACTACAGGGCGCTGAAGAAAAAGTAGAGGTGTCGAGATTACTCAGAACAATTGGAGAGCCATCTTATGCTTGTTCTGTTTCCATTTCGGCAACTTATAGAAAGCATCTTTTGTCATCCCGAATTTTTCTCTGAACTCCGCAGACGACAGATAAGTCTGCATGAAAGAAACAACCAAATCTCATTACAGCATTGGGGTATAAAGTTCAAATGTCATTGCAATTCAGCACTTCTTGGGCCTCTCTCAAGGTGGGGGTCACATAAATTTAGAGCTCTCTTCTACATAAGGGAGCTCTTGCTTGATTCATTAATCTTAAAAAGTTCTTTAAGAATCAAAAAATGTTTGGTGCTCCCTTGCTTCTACATAAGCAAGGTCTTGTAACTAAATGCTTTGATACATCTGATTCAGTCAACAACAAAAAAATTACCTCTCGCTTGGTCACATCAATCTCTGTAACAGGGTTTTCTGAATTAGTTCGAATGCGTTCATATGGATATATTGGGAGCCCTTCATCGTCTTCCACTTCACCCTCTTTGATGTCTTCTTTTATGGTGAGGGATTCCATTTTGCTACTCATGGAGTTCTCCTTAGAGTTTGTGTCTGGCGTAGATTTAATTATTGGCATGCTCATTACACCTGTGATAGAAAAAGAAGCATTTTTTAGACATGATGGTACTATATGATAGTGATTTAATTACTCAGAGGAAGTCAAAATAGCTTGCCTCTGAGAGATCTGGGCATAAGTTTTTCCTGTGTTGGTGGTGATTTCTCAAAAGTAGAGGTAAGTGCAGATATAGCAACAGATTTGGGAGCCAATTTAGCATCTGGTGTCACGGATTTTGGATAGATCTTTCTAACTGCTGGGGGTGGAGTTGAGAGATTCCTGGTATTACTATTCTCGAAAGTAGCAGCTAGTGCATTGAAAGCTGGAGATCGACCCCTGACACGTACTCGATCGGGGCTAAAAGACATGCTCCTGGAACGTTGTGATTTGTCTGGGACGCTAGACCTTCCTCCATAAGATGCAGGTGCTCTCCGTTTCGGTTTCTGATTAAGAGTCATATATCCCTTATAAGATTTTGCCAAGTAGCAGCAGGAAAAAGTTATACAAAGGTAGATTCACATTTCAACATTATACATAGGTAAAAGTTCTTCGCGAGAACTAATTGTTTCCTACAAAAGAAATACAGGGGCCGCCCAGGACAGTTTGAGTTGTCTTGTGAAAGAACAGAATATCTTAATAACATGAGAACTATATTTTGCTAAATTTATAGAATAAGCACATTTCCCCTTTCCAATAGCATATCTTTAGGCATGCCGCTAAAAGAGCCTCAAAGTGCGGCACAACATTGATTATCAGTATTGCATAAGGCAGACACACTACTGGTGAGGCAAGATTAAAATCAATGGGCAACCCCACCAGGACTAACCTAGTTGGTCAAGGTGAATACTATCTCACATGAAATCTAGTGTTGGAATCCTAGTGGGTCAGCTGTGTGGGAGCAGGTGTGCGGTGGGGGTTAGGTTAGGGATTAATCTATTTTAGGGTTAGATTAGATTCCTGATAAAAGAAACAGTGAGTAAGTGATCAGATGTGATTAAAAAGGTCTTACATCCATAGCCGGAGTAACCCCATTTTTCACTATTGCAAGCTTCCTTTGGAATGAGTTCCCATGCATCTGTGTGCCAAAACAACAGCATTAAGATCCCAAACAAAGGTTTACAATTGCACAAGGGACTAGTAATTATAAGATGTCACTTACTGCCGATTTAGCAGAGTCCCACGTGAAGAAGCGTGTGAAGAAAGATGGTTCACTCTTTTCCATGACAACATATATTGGAGTTTCACGAGATAATTTTTCTAGAAGAAAATCATGCTCCAGAAATTTCTGTTTGAAAATGAGAAGAAAGAGTTAATATCTTGCTGAAAAGAGTGGTGCACCACCAGAAACCAGGTAGTGAGGCAGATACTAATTATAACCATAATTCGAAAGTAATGAAGGTCGTAGTAGTATGCCAAGTTGCATATTTGAGCATTAAGAATTTAATAAGTTTTACTTTTAAGTTCTATGATCAGGATCATCATGGCTATGAAGATACTACGTTGTAATAGCACAAATGTTACTCCTTCTACCCAAAACCCAATTAATCATACCTCTCCTATGGACAAAGCATTCATCTTGTTCTTGGAGTCCACCTCTTGCCCAACCCAGACAAAAATCTCTGAGTGACAATCCAGGATGAATATATCTTCAGTCATCAGATCGTCCTGGGTAAAACTGTAAATCTCTTTAACCTGCAATTGTAAATGTATCACAACATATTACATCGTGCAAAATTTAGCTTGACATGAGGATAAGTTGACTGATATATAACATTGGCAAGTTAAATTTTGTGACTATAGTCTAGTGATACGATACAGTGGGAAGGCTGCTCAGCCCACTCAAAAAAATAACTATAGTTACATATATCGCTCCAGGCTTCACAACTAAAAGTAACCTTAATCGTTTTCCTTTTATACGTATTATTTTTATATTTTATGTAAGACTTTATACTTTAATACTTCCCTCACATGTAGTGGTGGACTTCTACATGTGGGTCATAACATGAATCACCTTTGCATATGGACCGGAGACCACAGGGACAGATCACAAGACCAATAGTGCTGACAAACCCAAATCAAACAACCTCTAATACATGGAATTTTTTCCAACGGGTCAGACTCTACAGCTACAAGGTCAACCTTATTAGGTTGTAAGTACCTATTTTTTATGTGAGATTTTATACTTGACTCCCTCACATATAGGGTTGGACTTCTACATGTGAGGCATAACAGGAAATACACAAGCATATGAGCCAGAGGAGACCACAGGGTTAGGCAACAAATGACAACAGTCTGCTACCATGTAGAATTTTTGAAATTGGTGTACAAATATCAGGCTTGGCTTCACAGCTAAAAGGTCAGCCTGGCTAGTTAGTACGGACCTTCTCGCTTATGTCCCTCTTTTTTTCTTTCTATCTCTACATTGATGAGGGGCTTTATATTTCAACACATAGCCATAACTCTCAGTTCCTTACTGCAATACTGTTTCTTGTTTTTTCTTCAGATATAGCAGCTAGCATCCCTAAATTACGAAATATAAACCATGCAGTACCAGTCATAGAAACATAAAACAGGGAATAAACTTCTGAAACTGGCCGTTTTTCTTATAAAAGTACAACTCAGGTTGTGAAGTTAGAATTGATAAACCGAAGCAAAATACAAACCTTCAGATTCCCTGTAGATCAGTATGCGAGTTGCCGATAATCAAAACACAAGAAGAAAGAACGAGAAGTTAGTATTTTAAATTAAACATATAAAAACAATTTGAATATGTATGAGATGTTACCAGCTCACAAATACACACAATTACCTTTTGAGAAACTGCAAGAGAATAGGTGAGGATCACTTTCAACTGCTTTTCCAATCTTTTGGCTTGGGTATTCTTTTTTTCCTCCTAATAAATCCCAGAACTGTTCAGACTCTGTGCCTTCCTTCTGTGGCTTAGCTTGTAAATTTGGCTACAGAAAAAGGTAGCTTGTAAGAACAAGGATAAGATACCTGATCAAGCATAGATAATCTTAATCAACATCTCATAATGCATTGAACAAATAATTAATGGAAACTTTTGGAAGTTTTAATTATTGGTTCATGTATGAATTGATCAGGCCATTTGGCGAAGTAAATTCACCAATTACTTTGGAATCAGGACTCAATTTGGTATAATTACAAGCCAACCTTTGTCACATTGTTGTCCATTATAGACATCAGTGAAAACAAAACAGCAAACAACGTTGTGCATGCTGGATAAATGGCATTATGAAGCATAAACCATATATAGGATATCAACCTTTATCAGATCGAGCTGTCTTTCAACTAGTTCTTGGTCCCCTGATGTTACAGCACTTCCAGACCATGTGAAAACAGTGGAATCACTATGTAGTATGTAGCAGTAGGATGAATTTAGAGATGTTGCAACCTGATCAAGTAGATGAAAAGGTCAGAAAAGAAATTAAGGAATGGAAGTCATTGTCTTATTATACACAGAGAGAGTGCATGGCGGCAAGTATACAAGAAAATAATACGAATAAGAAACAAAAAAACTACCATATCCATATTAAACTCAAAAGTAGCATCATGTTCTATACTAGAAATCTGACGCTAAATCAAGAATCAAATACTATAAACCATCACAGCATATTGGCAGGGTACACATATATAATACTTGTATATGCCAATTGAGCAAAATTTACACAAGAATGGTGCTTATCTATTTCTTAATGTAAAATAACTGTAATTTATTACAGTTCATCAGAAATTGTTTTCTTCAAGCAGACGTAATGATACTTCCTCAATCCTCTAGTTATTGTTCTGTATACACTAAGAAGATGACAAAGATATGTGGTTCATAGTTTGTAAGAGATGCCAGAGAGTCACACCATGGATAACTCCATTTGAAAAGTGAATAATGGTGGATTTTTGAATGGACAATTTATCTTAGATAATGCAGAGATTATACAGCTGGCCATTAGAAGGCAAGTTGAGTCTAGTAGGTTGATGTTCATTTGAAAGCCTAATGATGCAACTCATTTTCAAGCTACATATTTACTCCCTTTTTTCTTCTCTGATATGAAGAATTCAAGCAAACCACATCATGCAGACGTCTTTACAAAGTTATATCTAAAACAGAGAACAATAAGGATAGGATAAGTATAAAAAAATAAGTCTATAGAGGTTAGTTACAAATATAGTTCAGAGCAGACAAATATGACATAACCAAGCAAAAAGAAATCGAACTTGTTTTACAATAGTCCCAAGGTTTTCCTCTCTTCCAATTTAGTCCTAAACTAGAGTTCTGCTCGAATTTGGTCCTAAATTTACGTGTCTTGTTCCAATTTACTCTTAACTTCCGATTTAGTTCCAATATAGTCACGGGCTTAACAGTATAGTCCCAACTTTGTCCTAAAACTATGTGCTCTCATTTCATTTTTAGTCCTAAAGTTTGACCTGATTTTATTCCAGTTTACACCTAAAGTTTAACCTGATTTTGATACAATTGTTCTGCTAAAGTGTGTGTCCCAGATTGAAAGTGTATGGACAAATTGACCACTTGATAAACATATTGATGCCTCCACCCATCAGCTTGAGCTTTTGGGTTGGATTGGGCTTTAACATGGTATCAGAGCTGGTTTGGGCCTACTGTGCAACACGTGCGAGGCCCACACGTGAGGGGGAGTGTTAAAGTGTGTGTCCCACATTGAAAGTGTATGGACAAATCGTTGTTACAAAAGTAATTAAATTGGAACAAGTTGTCCAAACTTAGGACTATATTGGAACACTGGTCTAAGTGTGGGCAAAACATACCGGTTCAACTTGAATGGCTTGCATGTTATCAGGTCCAGTACCCTGAACTCGAAATAGAGCGACACCATCCTCCTTATACGTCTCATCAGGAAGTTCCTTTTCTGCAATGTAATTCTTGTACCCGTCGCTAAGACCACCCTGATAGAGTTTACACAAATTGGTTTGCAGTTACCACAGGTATTTCAAACTAAATCACAGGATCTCAAGATAAACACAAACCTTAAAGACAATAAGGTTCTGCAACATCAAGAAGAACTGAGTTGGTTCACTCCCTTCATATAAGCGAGCCTGGTAATAAGATTAGAACTACTATCAGTAGGAAGAGTGGAAAATGTCTATATCAATGAAACAGAAATCGCAGTAGAATCAGGAATACCTGTACAGGTAGAAACTTCTGTGACTCAATCATCTTGCTAGCCAACGAAATGGCCGACGTTCTTTCTTCCTATTTACATAATTAAGGAGTTAGTAAGTATTAAATACGACAACACATGCATTTTTTTAATTGACATGCTGATTTGAATGAATATGGTTGTCACACGACAATAGGAGCGGCACATGGATTTATTTGAATATAAAGCCTTTCTATTACTACATACGATTATCTGAACCAGAACCTATATTTTGGTCAATTCTCTATGGGACCAACTTAGCAAATCTAATCTTGAATATTACTTTAACCAGAACAAGGTTAAACCATAGCCTTCAAATGACAAAGCATCACAAGCCTGAGCTACATAGCATGCCATTACATCATAGCCTTCAGTAACACTAGTGAAACAGACACCAAAGACTAAATGTTTACTATTAGGCCACCATAGCAAAATTCTTCCCATCAAATAGGAGTCACTATTATGCCCAGTCCATCAAAAGGAAGACATAATAAGGATGTCTCTCTGGAATAAAGATAAGTAATAATCATCATTAGGGCTTATACAAAACTATGTGCCAGATATTCCCTGATAAAACTCAATGCACATCAATTCATTTTTACAGGCATTTAAGAAGTTGACCTGGTTTCATACAGCATACAAGACCCAAAACCAATCATATTGCTGAGTAATGCTTTAGATAGTTTAAGTTCAACAAGTTGCAATTTGACTGCCATAAGTCTCTACATGCCACTCTTAGCAAGAACAAGGGCCATGAGGCTTTGATTAGGAGAGAGAAATGACTATAGAATGATTTATGTTCAAACAGTAAGAGAGATATGACAACCAAGTAGCTAATACACCCAGTTAGATCAAAATTTCACTGAGCTGGGTTGTATATTAAATGTGTAAGTATTGCGACTTTATTTTTTTTTATGAATTAGAGGATTAACTATGAGATCACTATGCTAAGGGGAAAAAAACTAGTCACTGCAACTAAACTCAGTTCTACATAAATCTCGATTTTGAAATTCGCAAAAGCCATATGCACCTTGATTTGCAGCCTACTTACAGGCATGCAAGTTTTTCTCCACTGTAAATTGATTCCATGTTGCTCATTTTGCAATAAATTGAAGTACATACTATGCCAAACAAACCACTGACCATATCATGTCTAAATCTGTACTACTAACCTGACATGATGGTAAACCACTAGTATTAAGGATACTAAAAAAATCGGCATGCTTTCTGTAATTTATATTCGCCTGGTTGATTTGATATTTGAAGCCTGCCCTATTGAATTAAAATGTGTACATCCACATAGATATCAACAAGGTTTAAATGGTAGTACAGCTTAAGTGCTTACTATTGTTTAGTGACTTTAGTCTAATTGAAAAGGCCTTCGAAGGTCTCTGACTTGATCTAAACATAAGTGGGAACAAAAGCACAAGAAAAGAAAGAGAAACTGCATAACCGAATTTCACCTCAACACTCTGTTTCCCGAACCATGTTCCTACAATGTACTCTTCTTTATTATCTTCTCCCGCATATGAGTACTGAAAGATGTAGCAATCTCCACTGTACAATTTTGACTGATCAGAAGCAGACAAGAGAGTCTTTTTATTGCCATTCACATGCCAAATCTGCAGATCCAGGTTGGAGGAATTATTAGAAATATGATCCAGAAGCTTAATCCAGAAAATGCAATGGGGTTTATAATATAATATATTAGTTTGCATCTATGGATAGACATCAATATTATCAGGCAATCTGATGTACACCAGTAGTTATTCATGGAGCTCATCTACTAGACATTTGCCAAACCTTTTCCAGGATAATCAGATTATAGAACAGGTTCTACCTTTTCTTTTAATCCAAAATTTCTTGTAACTTCCCACCCAAGGTATTCATTGAGAATCCTACACTACCTATGCTGTTATTAGTTTTTATTTATTTCTATGTTGAATACATGGGGAAAAAAATTTAAAAGGCCATGCACCTTCTGAAACAGAAAATTTTCATCCTAAGATAACCGCGGTCACCATGAGAGACCCTCAGGCGGCATCTGAAATCTTAATACAAAGGGGTAATTACGTTTAGCTACACCTAACTATCACCGATTATCACTTAGCTACACCTAACTTTTTTTCGTCTGAGAGATACCCTAACTTTCAAATTTGTACACTTCACTACAATCCGTTAGTTTTTACACTTTTTTTTACGTCTGATAGATACCCTAACTTTCAAATTTTTACACTTTACTACACTCCGTTTGAAAGTTAGGGTATCTCTCCAACGAAAAAAAAGTGTAAAAACTAACGGATAGTAGTGAAGTATAAAAATTTGAAAGTTAGGGTATCTCTCAGACGAAAATAAAAGTTAGGTGTAACTAAGTGATAATCGGTGATAGTTAGGTGTAGCTAAACGTAATTACCCCTACAAATGATACGATGACTTTTTAACCCTTCATATGGCGTTTGTGTTAGATTTCCCTCCTCCCAAGAGAAAGACTTACATGGATGTGGAACTAAAAGAAAAACATAATTATAACTATTTTCCCACATTCAAGCTGCTAACATAACAGCTACCCGGTAATTTATATAAATATACACATATCAAGTGCTTCTTTAATACAACAGCATAGGGCACACCTAAATGGCCTAATGGCTAGCAATGCCCTAACCCACAATATGGCTTGATCACCCACGTCTTTGCTAATGTAAACTGCCAGCCCTAAAAATAACATCAAAAAACAACAAGAAAAAAAAAAACACACCTGCAAATTTCCTGTACAATCTATGTATGCCTGAGGTTCTTCTTTTACAGGCTCAGCTTTCAACAAACCCTTCACATTAACCCCTTGACGTCTTAGAAGTGCTACAAAAACCATGGAAATAGAGCAATATTAAGAAAGCCAAAATTTCAAAGGTTGTAACTTGTAATATAACAGGATTGTGATTATTAATGAATTGATCACAGTAATGGTATTAGTGTCAATCCTATGGGCTTTAGGGTTTAGGCCTGTTCCCTAATCTGATTTCCTAGTCAATGCACCTTGTGAAGTATATATATGTGGTCTGGTACAAGTCTTGAATCATCAGATGCAAAGGTAAATTTCTAAGATTAGCAATTAGTTACTGACCGGCAACTTTGCCTCTACCATCTTCGGACACAGCTACAGCAGTTGTCTGAGGCCAAGAATCAAACTTTGACTTGAACGTCACGGTCTCAAATCCCTCAATTACACGAATTATATGTGACTGGGGCCGATCAGAGGCACGAATTAACTCCTGTTCCAGTGATATCCATTATAAAAATGTGTTATAATTTACACACATGATAAAAACATATTTGCTTGAGCAATGACTGAGTTATTACTTCTGCAGCTTCACTTCCACTCTTTCGATCACTAAGAGAGGTATTTCTTCCCATCCATACAAACACCTCAAGCCCGCAATCAAGAAGATAGCACATATTTGTTTCAAGTAACTCCCTTGTCAAAGAGTCAGCCTCAATAGGTTCTGCCTGCCCCTTCTTAACCCTTAGAAGGCAGAAAAAGGAAATAGTATGTCAGAACTGTACGAAAGACACAGAGATAGAAACATTCAACTGATAAAAATAATGATACGCGTCCTTGACTATACAAGAGGTAAACCGACCATTGCTTGTTACGCTAGTGGCACCCTGCGCTTATATGGGAGGTCTTGGGATCAAGTCTGTGGATTCCATCCCCCTTTCCCAACAAGAATAAAAGGAAAAAAGGAAAGCAAGACGTCATATTACCTTAGCAGCTTAGGACTGCATGAAGCAATAGTCTTATTATCATCATTGGCTGCTTTTCTTGGAAGTGGAGCAAAACCACCAAATTGAGCCCAAAATTCTCCCGTGTCAGCATCCGCCATCAGCTTCCCATCCTCTATAAAGGATAAAGCAAACTTAAATCGACTGAAGACACTGACCTGACGTCATGAACTCCCTTATAAACAAGTCCACTTACCAATGGCAGCTATCTCGCACTTCCCATCATGATATGTATCCTTAACATACTGAACAACTTCTAATGCTTTAGCTCTCTCTTGAATGGATGAGTTGGAACCATTGAATTGAAAAATCTTAGATTTGGTATCCAGAATAAATATGTCATCATGATTGAGTGAGGATCGAGCAAATGGAATCTGTGATGAACACAAACAGATATCAATAACAAAAAATAAGGCTTTAAATATATTTTGTTTCAGTTACAAAGTATATAGACACTGCTTAAAGAGAGCACACACCCTCGTCAAAAGAGAAGTCTATAAACTCACCTCTTTTACATGGACAACATGCTTTCCTTTGCAGACAAATAAGCGTGTAGTGTGTTCTTCAGCCTCAGCATGTTTGAACCCAGATGCCACTCCACCTTCTTGAGGTATGATACATGGTTTAAAGTACGATAGAAACTTCTCGGTTTCATGACCTTGCACTTCGCGATACTGTACAGCACGTCCTCCAAGAGCTGCATCTAGTTCAACTGTCTTGACTGCTGCAGTGCCCGCTTCATCCTATTCGAGCAGAATTGTATCATCAGATTAAGACCATGCTACACAATATTAAAATCAGAAGAGAAGTAGAAACCTGGAAACATACAGTCTTACCTGAGAGGTATCTTTACCAAGCCAATAATGAATATCATGGCGTAAAGCACCACTTTTAGATGCAGTTGTCTGCACAGAACAAGCTCACGAATAAGAACTATAAATGAATTTAATGGAAAACATAGTTATATATGTCAGTCTCAGTGAGTAATTGAATACTACCTGCTGAGAAAAACTACAACATAAATTCATTTCACCATTCAATAGACTCAAGGACTACTTCATCAATGGATAAAACAACTGATCAAAAAATCGATGGATATAACAGGCACCATCCCGTGAAGGTATAGAATCAGTAATAACAAAACCCTAATGTGAGGGTGAGGTAGAATGTGAAGTAGTTCAAATACCTCACAACATTGCGCTAATAGTTGCTTGATATTCTAGCAAACACAACTGCACTGTAGAGTAAAGTCTTCAAGCTCCAAAATCAACTAATTATCGTTTCAGATTGAGGAATTAAATTTATTCAGCAAGTTACAAAACCCTAATGTGATGGTAAGGTAGAATGTGAAGTAGTTCCAAATACCTCACAACATTGCGCTAATAGTTGCTTGATATTCTAGCAAACACGACTGCACTGTAGAGTAGAGTCTTCAAGCTCCAAAATCAACTAATTAATTTGTTTCAGAATGAGGAATTAAATTTATTCAGCGAGTTATAAATGTTTTAAATGTTCCATGGTATTTTGGTGACTCACAAGAAAATCAAAAGAAAAGGTTGAACCCAATTTTGTTCCATATATAAGCAGTGGTAGCTATGTTCAGGGTGAAATTCAAAAAAACCCTAGACGGCCAAATCACAGAGATATTGAAAAACTATTATAATCTACACTGATAAGTTGAAACGATGACCACTCATTAAGAAAGTAAAGTTGCTGAGTGACAAACACATTGAAGTTTAGCATAGGCTGAGTGACAACATTGCGCTAAGCTTATAAGTGTGTGTGTGTCAGAATAGTGAGGGATACTTGTATGCTTCCCGTGTACATGAAGTATCACTGGTTTGTTGTGCTTTTTAATGTTTTTGTTTGCATAGTAAGACAAATAACCACTAATTTAGGCCAGTAATTACTCAATCACAAAACATATTCTTTTGGAGCCAAGTACACGATAAAAAGATAACGAAATTGTAATTTGCATAGGATCAAACATTACCTTAAGAATCACATAGGAATCCCCAGTGAAAAATTTGCCGTGAGAGGACGCTGGGACTATAACAGGTTTGAAGTTTTCTATGCGCCATATTTCAATTCCACTGTATCTTATCAAGGCAAACAAAACATTATCGTTCCTAATAAAGATGATCAAGTATGGAACCAATACACATGCATATTATATAAACAACATCGGCAGGATACGCCTTTTGTCCAGCTCCCTGGAATGCTGGATCCAAGTCTCTCATAGAAACAGCCATACTGCTTTTCAGCTTCAAATATGCTGTCTACCTCAACTTTGAGCTAAAGTACCCTGACACATGATATGCACCATAAAATAGTGAGGAATGGAAATAAACGTAAAAGTTAGTGAAAGAAGCAGAAGTAACCACATATCCCCACTTCAGACAACAACTTTGTATTGGATGAGATGAGACTGGTGAAGGAATCTTTTGCCAAAATAAATAAAATGGTGAACAAATTTATTGAAATAAATAGAACACATACTCAAAATCCTTTCCATGAATTGATTAAGGTGTATGTGATTCAAGTAATTCAGACAAAGTTGTTTGAATATGAGTATCCATAACCTCCTACTAGAATAAGATGTGATCAGCATATATGCAAGAATATGTGGTGCAAATGTACATGCTTATGCTTATGCGCCAAATCTTCAGTGGGGCTTAAGCATTTGGTTTTTTTCCTATACGTACAACAATTCCAAACCCAAACGTATTGGTGTTGAAAACCCAACCATTATACTCTCGCAATATACATGCTTCATCAAAAATCTCCTCCAATTGCCCAGTTGACTCAAAAAAAAATCCCCTCCCACATTGGTGCCACATTCTGAATTGCAACTTTCACTTACCACTTCCAAAATGTTTTCCTATTCCATTTTCTAGACAAGAAATCATTGACAGAGCCCTCATTTAGGTAAGTATATGATTTTACTGTTTGTATGTATTCATACAATGGCCCGACTAAGGATCGAGAACCCATAGAGCTTGGAAGAAACCAGCTCTATCCATCATTCGGCTAATGAAAATTCCTCGGATCAATTGTCAGTAACAACTCCAGCTAGCCTACCACAAGGATAGTCTACTGGGAAGGGTATATAAGTAAAGCATGGAGGTAGACATACATCAATTGACCAACTCCAAATAAAAATAATGATAAATTCAACAAATTTGATCTGATCTCGAGAACCCGACATTCCACCACACTGATTACACTTCCCCCAAAGTTCAAAACTCAATGCTAGTCCCAGCTCGAAAACCAACTAAACACCACCAAACTTCGAGGCTCATCCATGTGCCAAAACCATCGCTTTCCCAAATACTCCTCAGTCCCTCTCACATCCAGATCGGATCAAACCAGCACCAAAAATCAACAAAATTAACTTGAACTAATCAGGTTTTGCCAATTTCAATACCATTTCGAGCAAGCAAGAGAACACCCCCAAAGTCATGAGTTGAATAATTTATGAAACCCACCACAGCTAAAACACCAAGCAGCACAAATTACACACAGAACAAATAAAACTAAAATCTGACATCGGGAGTACCTGGATTTGAAGAAGGGAGCACCAGAAGATCCAATCGAACCCAGAAAAGATAAAAATGAAGTGAAACGAAGAAGAGAGAGAAAGAGAATAGTAGGAGAGAAGAAAAGGAGAAACAAAATGGAAAAGGGTAGGGCGAGGAGCAAATAATGTTTGGAGAGAGAGAGAGAAAAGTTAGAGAGAGAAAGAGAAGAGGAGGTTGGAGGGAATGATGATGGGCTTGCCAATGCCAGGCGTGCTTATCACTAACGGCAACAAAAGCCAACCTTATGAACTGTTATTTTGCATTTTATTAATCAAACCCTTTTTTTTTTCTTCTCCAACCCAAAATATAAACTGTTCAACAACTCCATTTAATCAAATTTATTAACACCCCATTAATGTCCATCTATTTCCCATTTGTATATCCTGTATTTTTTTGCAAGTGAAATTGTTTTTACCTCATTTTGTGACATAAATATACATGAATATATACTTTGTTCATTGATCTTTCATGTCAATGCTTGAATTTGTAATTTGTATTGATGGGTTTTTGTACCCAAAATCTGATTTGATCCTCATGTTGTTTTGCTGATAAAAAAAATCGTGCCATCGGAATAGAAAATCAAATTATTTATAAATTTTCATGACCATAATCACAAATGAATAGATCAAATTATAAATAATAATCAGTCTTAACTTGGTAGTGTTGAGTAAACATTGACCCTGAAAAGAGAAGATAAAGACAGATGAAAATGGGAAAGGAAAAACATAAGAAAATAAGAATCTTGTTTTGTGTTTGTTGAGGTACCCTTTATGAGTTATTGAGGTCCTTACAGGTAAGATTTGTTGGTATTGTTCGTGACAGGTGATTGATGATAATTTTGTTCTATTGGGGATTGTTTTATATTATTATTTCCAAAGAAAAGAGACAAAGAAAGTCTGGTTGAAATTGAAAATAAGATAAAAATAAAGGAATTGGAAATGGTGTGTATGGTTTGGTTGGTGAGTGAGAGAGAGGGTGTTGGAAATGGAAAAAAGGAAAGGTAAGGAAGAGGGGAAAATAGGTCGGTCACCGGCCTTCATTCATGCATGCCCATTAAGGCACCAAAATGTGGGCCTTCCATATTATGTGTTTTCATCACCTATTATTAACTTTTTAACTAAATAAAACTGCCTTTCAGAAAAAGAAGTAGACAAAACTTGTATTAACGAGCAATATTGGTAATCTATTTGTTTAATGTGCTTATTAAAGAGGAATATTACGTTTGGATGGTAGGTGCACATGTGTCTTGCTCTGATGCTTTTTAATGTGTTTTTTTTAGCAAGTCATACACGCTGCTTTAAAATAAGTTGATACGAGTTTAGATTATTATTAAACCTCTTTTATATGTGTAATGTAACATGTCGTTTTTAGTATGATAAACAAATTAATAGATGATCCGTGGGTAATTAGTGGACCATTTTGTAATATTGCTTATTGTTTATGACCCAAATGATTGTTTAGAATGTTTGGAATCGGAATGGTTTGGGTCGAAATGGTTTGTCGGATCCAGAAAGCATGGTGTTCGGCTTCCACCTCGTCGCGCTCACATTCCAGGGGCTTCTCTCGTGACTCGATCTGATCTACGTTTGAAACATATCTGACAATTACATTCATGTACTGGGCACACATTTGTAGTGAACCTGTCACGTCTCTATAAACCTTAGCATACTACACAAAACCGGGATAATTTTCGTGAAAGTCTCGGAATACTTCCACAACAGAAACTTGAAATGTTAAGAACTTATTTGTATGCTAAATTTAGGATCCAAATAAGTATAATAACATTTTTAAGAATTAGCATGTGGAATAAGGCAATTAGCATCAATGCAGAGGAGGAACAGTCGCTTTTCCTGAGGAATCTGTGTGTGGGTACGAGAAAAAGACAAATTTCTCAATTATATTCCAACACCAACTAATCAACACCCTTCTTTTCTTATTAATAGTTTTGTTTCTGGTCAAACCGTCAAAACAGTGTGATGTGTGCTCCATGAAGCTTGATCAAATATTAAAATAAGTATTAAATCATTTTTCCACCACGGTCGTGCGTGGTTGGCCGCTGGCGAAGCAGCAGCCGCCCGGCTCCCATGACCATTTTTTTGTGATTTATGTTCTTATTTTGAAAGTTTTTTTTGACATAATCGATGGATATTATTAAATGGCCTGTATATGTTTATATCAGGCAAACATCGAAAACTAAATAACTGAAATAAATGCATAGCTGTAAAGTAAAAGAGCTCTTATGGCATCTGGGGTGTTCGGAGGGTAACACTGTCAGCGAAGGTACGCCAGTACAGTATTTTCGGGATGCGACAGCGGCTGAGATAGCACACCGATACAACCTCTCCAAACGGGTTAACAACTGTCGAGCAGACTGGTGGTAGATTTCGATACTGGTGGACTGCTTATCCCCCGGGATGTCAGCGTGCGCCGTCCTCTCTTGACCGATAGTGGTAGGGCTCCTAAGCGCTGGATTGCTGACCCCTGAGTGATGGGAGATCCTTGAGTCAGTTCGTGATGGTAATTGAATATTTGGTTGAAATAAATACATTTACGATATTAATATGAATAGTTCATTTGTAACTTTTCTCTGTTGTTACGGATCTGAAAACTAATCTCATGTCATTAGGCAAAAATGCTAAACACATCTAACCAGGGATCGCTCTTAATAACTCATGGGGTGTTAAAAAGCATGCAAGTTTAGCTCAATTATTCTAAGATCCAAAATAGGGCACAAACGCACATGCCATTGTTTTATTATGTACCTTTTCTGATTTCTTGTCACTCTCTTGCGTAAGGACTTTGAGAGGACAAAGAGGTAACTTGTCTAAGCTACTTGAGGCATTTTTTTTAATCTCATGTCATATTTAATAAATAAGACCAATCTTTTGATTCAAAAATATTACTCGCAATATTTCATTTGATTTTTTGTTTAAGTATCTCATCTGGTTTTTGATTATATAATTTAGTCATATACAATATAATTAGATCTATTGGGAAAATGAATTTTGAAGATATCAATTGATATATGTCGCATTCTGTTGCTGACAACGGTCAACAACAGAATGGTCTAAGCGTCTTAATTTGTTTCCTCGTAGAAAAAGTCACCTGATTATTGGAGATTGACGGCCGATTCTGATTTGAGTATCTATTTTAGTAATGGATATTAGCTAAGTTGAGATCCATTTGAAAAGACACAAATGCCTCTTATGTGTTTAAGAAATGTTAATATTACCTTTGGAATGAAATTCCGTAAAATAACAAATTGAGACTAATTTGTTCTACTTTTTCATCAATTGTACGTGACTTTATCAATATTGAGTCAAACACTTATCATTGAATTGTTTTAAACGGAACATAAACCACCGGATTATATATTACAGTTCAATATTATCGACATAGTTTAATTTTGCAACTTCTTATGTCCATCCCTACAAGTGCCTACTCTTAAAGAAATGCATTGCAATTCACAAGCAATGTAAAATAAAGAAAGGGGAAAACATTAAAGATGCATAGCAGAACAAGAGTTCTTGGAGACAACCGGGAAACTAAGGCCCCGAGAGACATAGGCAAGACATGTTGAATTATAACAATGGCATGATCGAAACAAACCTTTATGTGCCCAGAAAGGAAGGAGATTTTCGATGTACCAGTCGGTCTTGACAAACCGATTCCATTCCAATGTCTATAGATTTATGTTTTATCCTCTAAGAGCACGTACACCGTGCGCACCCTGACCACACACCTGGATTACGCACTTGCGGGATCGTGGATCGTGGTTCGCAGTTCGCATAGTGTGGCGTGCATGAACTGTTGGGTCTCGAAGGTAGCACCGAGGGTATGAACACATACTCGAAGCGGAAGTGAATAAACCCGAGACCATGCAAGGAAAAACTACCACGATTAGATTC
>JAYMSV010000163.1:0-20883 GCA_036897745.1 Erodium moschatum
ACCACTCATATCCCTTTCCACATTCTCCTACCACCAATGGGTCAATCAACTTGGTTTTATATGTTCGCTCCCATCTTTTGCTAACATGTTATGTGTGTGCTGTTTTGTCAATACTATGTTCCACACGAACATCGTTTCCCTCAATCCATACACAGGTAGACACCCCACCACCTACACCCGCTCCAACTCGCCGTTGTAAACGAGGTACGACTTCTTTGACACCCCTTTCCATATGCCCATGACCGCCCCTGTTGTAAAAACTTTGTAACCTATCCCCCATAATTCACGCTTATGCTCTGACATGCAGTTGATGTCCCAAGGTCTTTTAGCCCCCCTATATGTACTTGCCATGGCTGTGGTGCCATGATGTGGTCTCAAGAAAGAACCCGTACTCAGGGTACACCCGAAGAACCTTCGTTCATGCTATGCTGCTCAGCTGGTTATGTCCGACTACCCCCTATTCCCCAACCGCCTCCTCCCCTACAGTCATTGCTAGAGCGCAAGGCTGATCCACGTGGCCCAGCTTTTAGGAATGAAATCCGCATAGTTAATGCATTGTTTGCGATGACATCAGTCGGAGCCACGATAGATAACACAATCAACCGCGGGGGTGCACCTTATGTGTATAGAGTGAGCGGCCAAAATTACCATAGGATTGGTTCACTGCTCCCCACAGATGGGAACCGGCCCCAATTTGCCCAGTTATACATATATGATACCCACCATGAAATAGCAAATAGGCGTGCCGCTATTGGACGGGGGGTCTCGAAGGACGCCATGGACGATGGCCTAATTCAAGAAATCTCAACCATGTTGGACACGCACAATGCTTTGGTTGCAAGTTTCCGAAGTGCCCAGGATCGCTACGAAGCCGACCCATCTGAACCTTTTTCCTTGCGCCTTATCAACAATCGGCACACTGATGGTGTCCAGTATGACAAGCCGTCCACGAACAAAGTTGTCGGGCTCATTGTTGGCAACTTTGATCATGGTTCGTTTGAACATGATATTGTCGTCCACCATCGCTCAAACGGCCTCCAACGTGTCACAGATCTCCATCTACATTTCATGGCCCTCGCATATCCCATAATTCACCCCTATGGCGAGACCGGATTCCATAATGACATTAAGCTTGTGCTACCAAAAGATAGTGACGCGCACCGCACGACTGTTACCATGCGTGAATATTATGCGTACCGTTTCCAACAACGTGCAAATGAAGGCCGGACTTTGATAAATGGTGGCCGGTTACTACAGCAATACATGGTTGACGCTTGGATGGCCCTTGAAGAGATAAGGTTTCGCTTCTATCGTGATAATCAGAATGACTTACGGGCTGATTTATATTTCGGTCTTATGGATGCCTCTGGTCGAGGAGACTCAGATGTAACTCAACTCGGGAAAGCAATTATCCTCCCATCGAGCCATACTGGAGGCCCTCGGTACCATATTGAAAACTACCAAGATTCCATGGCTATTTGTCGTTGGGCCGGCTACCCCGATATTTTTTTGACCTTTACGTGCAATCCGAAATGGCCTGAAATCAATGGCATGCTTGGGCTTATTGGCCAAGAAGGAGATACAAACCGGCACGATATCAATGCACGTGTCTTCTCCATAAGATTAAATCAATTCATGGAAGATTTGAGGGAGAAAAAGTCGTTCGGACCCGTACTTGCATGTAAGTTTGTTTCCCTCTTTACATCAATTCCATTTGTATCCCATAAATATTGACATGTTATTTGCTTTCTTTTGGTAGGGCTTTACACAATTGAGTTTTAAAAACGAGTACCCCCGCATGCTCATATTCTACTATTCTTGAAACCCGGGTTTAAAGGCCCAACAGGAACCCAAATAGACAGTATCGTCAGTGCCGAGATACCGGACCCGTCTGTTGATTTACCTAGCTACAATATTGTAAAGGAGACAATGCTCCATGGTCCGTGCGGGCCTGCAAACCCGACGTCCCCCTGCATGGTTGATGGTCGTTGTTCCAAGCTTTTTCCCAAACAATGGAACCAGTCAACCACAACAGATGATGTTGGCTTCCCTGTTTATATGCGTCGTGATACATCCATTACTGCAACAAAGAAAGGCCATGTCCTTGACAACAGGTTCGTTATCCCTTACAATCGTGACTTATCTGTTAAATATGATGCTCATATCAACGTTGGGGTATGCAATCACTCTCGCGCGATCAAGTACTTGTTCAAGTACTTGCACAAAGGGTCCGACCGTGCTATTGCAACGTTTGATCGTGCAGAATCATCGCGCCCTCGGGACGAGATAAAAATGTACCTTGATTGCCGGTACATATCGGCTGACGAAGCCTGTTGGCACATTTTCCAGTTCCCCATACACCACAGATACCCACCTGTTGAACGTTTGCAATGCCATCTACCTGGCGAACGCACTGTGGTTTTCAACCCAAAGTCTTCGGTTCAATCAGTGGTCAATCGCCCTGGTGTGGAACGCACGAAATTGACTGAATGGATGGAAGTCAACAAAAAAAATCCCGATACCAGACACTTAACATATGCAGCTTTCTCGTCTCATTACAGATGGGATTCTCAGGAACGGACTTCGGTCCGACGAAAAAAAAGGATACCTTTTGGCCGCATATACTTTGCACATCCTGCATCTGGAGAACGGTTTTACTTGAGGAGGCTTTTAAACCATGTAACTGGCTGCACCTCCTATGAGGACATTAGAACAGTTCGTGGGTTTGTCCATCCTACATTCAAGGCTGTTTGCCTTGTTTCGGGATTGTTAGGTGATGATTCTGAGTGGATACAATGTCTCGCGAAAGCCGCTAGATGGGCTTCTGGTTTATAGTTGCGCCGCCTGTTCGTCACGCTCCTTGTGCATTGCCACGTCATTGATGCAGGGAAAATTTGGGATGCACACTCCATGGCTCTTTCAGAGGATATCGCATGTACGAGCTTGCCAACTTGCAAATTTCCCAAACACAAATCGAATCGATGGCTTTGATTGACATCCAACAATTGTTGCGGAAGCATGGTAAATCCCTCCAAGATTTTAGTGGCATGCCGGTCCCCCAACAAGCCGACCTCCATGATTTAGGCAATCGATTGGTCTTGGAAGAACTCGACTACAACGTAGAAGAACAAAGAGAGATTCATATGCATTCATTGTCATCGCTTAATGAGTGCCAAATGGAGGCTTATAAAGCTATCATCGATTCGGTTGATAATGATAAGATAAGGGTGGGTTGTTTTTCATTCAAGGGCGAGGGGGCACTGGGAAGACTTTTTTGTGGAATACAATTGTCACCAAGTTACGAGCTGAACAGAAGATTGTACTCCCAGTAGCTACCTCAGATATTGCCGCCCTCCTATTACCAAACGGTAGAACATCACATTCACGTTTCCGCATACCTCTCACACCAACAACAGATTTAGTATGTGACATTCGACATGGCACTAATTTGGCTTCACTACTCCACAAAACTTCTTTGATCATATGGGACAAAGCTCCTATGGCAAGCCGTTTGTGTTTTGAAGCGTTGGACAGGACCCTTCATGATATTCTTAAATGTCGGTATGAAGATAGCTTGACAAGACCTTTTGGAGGTTTGACTGTTGTGTGTGGTGGCGATTTCAGACAAATATTGCCTGTTATACCAAAAGGTTCGAGGACCGATATTATTGATGCAGCTCTTAACTCTTCGTACCTTTGGGCATCCTTCCAGGTGTACGAGTTATCTAAGAACATGCGACTACTTAACCCAGATATAGACGAAGTTGGCGCGGAGAAAATTGCTGCCTTTGACAAATGGATGTTAGAGATTGGGAACGACACCAAATATGAATCCGCATGGGATGAGCTTATCCGCATACCCCCATCCATGACTTCGTCTTCTTGTCCAAACGAGATTACAAGCTTGATTGGTGCTGCTTACCCGTCGTTCGCAACTCGCTTTACTGATCGCGCCTACCTTGCCGAGCGCGCTATCTTGACTCCAAAAAATGACATGGTTAAAGTGGTAAATGATCTTATGCTTGATATGATACCAGATGAAGGAAAGTCCTATTATAGTTGTGATAGCGTCTGCAAGTCGGACGTTGGGACTAACGACAACGATTCTGCATATCCTCTTGAGTTTCTGAACAGTTTGGTGTTCAATGGGGTACCCGCTCACCACCTCCGTCTTAAGGTCGGATGCCCTGTTATGGTTCTTCACAATTTGAATGAGATTGAAGGTCTGTGTAACGGCACCCGTTTGGTTATTACTGTTCTTGGAGAATGGTCCATTCGTGGAACCATTTTATCCGGGAGTCATGCAGGGAAAGAAGTTACCATTCCGAGAATTATTATGTGCCCAAGTGATTCTAAATGGCCGTTCACATTCAATCGCCGCCAGCTTCCGATCACACCTTGCTTTACCATGACAATTAACAAGAGCCAAGGCCAGTCACTTAAAAATGTTGGTATATACTTACCCCAACAGGTATGCGATTTCTGGTTCTTCTTTACTACAAACTTCAATTACCCTCTCAACTTATTCACACTAATTCGCATAAATGTTCACATGTTATGCAAGGTTTTCACCCATGGCCAATTGTATGTGGCGCTCTCCCGTGTAACATCAATTGAAGGGCTGGTCATAGTTAATTCTGATCTTGAGGCGAAGGACCCAATGTTAATAAAAAATGTCGTGTACCATGAGGTGTATCGCAACTTGACCATGGCGAGTACTACCTGAACATGAACATGACCTCAAAGCAGAAGACCCATTCTTTATCAAGAATGTCGTATACCATGAAGCGTACTGCAACTTAGCTATGATAGATCGTGATGCAAACTGAATTTGGAGATCGAATGATTTCGTAAATGTAGTCGCGGAACCCTACAAAGGATTGCTACATTTTTCTTTGACCAAATCTCTTTTTTGTCAATTGCTTCCTATTTCGAGTATGTTATACATGATAGGGGAATGTAGACTTGGCCATACTATGAAGAGACACAACATAAATTATTTAATTGATTTATTTATTAATCATATGATTCAGTTTTATTTTTATAATGTTCAAATTGAACAGAAATACTAGAAGAAATTCATATTGTAAGTCTGTCTGCATATGCATAAATATGGCTACACTTAAAACATATAATAAAGTGAGGGAAAATGTGGTCTCAGTCATGGGCCTGTCCGTTCAGTCACGCCAGGACATAACCTTTGTGGGCCAAGCTTTACCCGCTACGCATGTTCTAGGGCTCGGCCTACATCCCGGTGTGTGTTACCTTCTTCATCACCAGTTACTTCGATCGCATTCATGGTGCAACGAAACGGCTCGGTTGACATGCGCGCAGACCTTCCGCGTGCTCCCAGACCCGTTCATTGACCACTCCACCTCTCTATATAGACTCAGGAACATGCGTTCCTTCCTCTCAACAATCGCCGCCTGCTTCAGTATGGTCCTCCGCCCTATCAACGGCCTTGTCTGCCGCCGTCGGATAAGACGACCAGGCCGCCCAAATCTCCGTTCAATGCGCCGAACCACTATCTTCATCGTCCCGGCTACAAGTAATCGCCGTCCCAAACATTGATGCTGCAGAGAACGCCGAGGATGCCGCAATTGCCGATGCCTGACCTCTATGAAACCACCGCTCCCCGCCGTCTATAGAGAATGGCCATGCACCCATCCCCGATGCAGATAACTCTACCCCTGCCACAAATGTCGCTGACTGCCCTCCGTTGCCTGAAACCCGCCGCCATTCAGTGATGCCTGTTCCAGGTAGCCCGGTTGCCACCAATGATTGGCCTCCGTTGCCTGAGACTGACCGACAACAACCACCGATCCTTGACAACTTCTTCAGTGACCGCATTGTGGATTGGGAAAAATATGACGCTGTAAGTCCTTCTTCCTTCACCTTTTGTCCTGGGAATTGTTTGTCACTCCTTTACTAATTCCTATGTTTCAATGCCCCTTTGTCGTTGATGAGCTGGGCTTCGAGGATTACCCCTTGGTTGACCGTGTGATTGCTTTCATTGATGGACACGGGTCAGAGATGGCATTGTTCAGCCACTTGCGCAATACGGGGGTCCCTGGAGCAAAAAGGTTTGTATCAACCCTCTATTCCCGCATCGGGTACTGTATTTCGTTCCTGGAAAGTGCTGCAACTCCTCGAATTGAAATTCCAGGTGCTGGAAGCTCGACTTCTTGATTGTCTCTGCTGCTAGGCGTTCAGTATTTTGGTGTTCCTATCAATGGCCTGCATGGTCCTTTTTGATGTCATTGAGGACCACTTCCCTTTTCTTGAACAATAATAAAATGCCTCTTTGTGTTTCAAATTTTTATTACCACTGATTTGTCAAGTTTGCTTTCTTGTGATGTTTATGTCTGCCCTAATTATATGCATGTCTTTAATTTGCAAGGATCCCCACATATGTGACTGCTGATGATCATTTGGAAGTGCAGATTGATTGGAAAATGAATAGTTGTTGTAGTGTCTAATTGGTATAAGCACAATTTTAGAGCATCACAAATGAATTAGAACTGGTGTTTCATAAAAGTACAAGTTAAAGAACCGAAGCTAATGAAAACTGTTTCATTGGTTGGACTAATTTTTATTTTGTAAGGGAATTTCATATATCTAAACCAATATGTAATGAACTTTTAATTTGAATAGATCTCTCAACCAGTGCACTATGAAGCATTGATTTATCAGTTCAAAGTCAAAGGGAATATGTTGATCTCTGTTTTAAGGTGAATCCTTACACCTTGTGATCAGCACTATTGTGAAGGAAGTTCATTTGGAAGAATATTCAAGTTTACTGTTATTTGTAAATTGTCTAAAAATGTAAAACTCGATATTTAACAAAACAACGGTGTACGTGTATCGGTGTTTGATTAGGTTTGGTAGTTTGAGGTGGACATTTTTATTTTATTTTACCGCATATTGTCCCTTCTAACAAACTATAATGGTTTACTTCGTGTAATTCACATTGATGGTGTTTTGTATACGCAGACCCTGTTGCAGATGACGTGTTCCATTGGCAAGCACCAAACGTTCTTCGTCTTTTTTCATTTTCTCGATTTCTACTATTTTTGTTCTCATTTTTTCGTTTTTTTGTTGTTGTTGTTGCTAATTCAGTATATAAACAATAATTTGATCATTTGTTGCTTTGATTTGATTTTTAAGCTTTTGCTGGCGTAGGTAAGTTTCTCAAATCCATGGTTAATTTCCATTTACTATTCGGATCAAATAGATTGTCTCTACTGAAGAATAGCAAGGCCTAAAACATTACCTAGGAGCAAGTAGAAGACTTATACAGCTCAATAACGGTATGGCTCGCAACTCCTCAAATGGGATATTTTCATGTTTTTCAATTGCTGACTGTAATCTTAAAGGAAAATATTCCGATAATTAGGATATGTGATTGAATGCACTATTGGTTGATACTTCAAACATGTAAAGTAATATTAAAACTTTGATAGAATTTTAAAAGTACATGGTGTTATTGAATCTAACACGGATGTTGTGCTACTTTTTGTAGTGAAGCTTCAGAAATTTGTGGTCATATTCTTATTGTTACAAGATGATTTGGCTGTTGTGGTATGAGATTGCTCTTTAGTAGGGGTTGCTTCAACATATCACGCTGTACTGCATTTGGTTGTTAAGAAAAGGTTTTTTATTTTTTATAAAGAAGCATGAGCAGTGGAGAACAATTTGTCCCATAGGTTGGAGTTGAATTAAAAAAAAGGAAGGTTGGATTTTTCCTTTTCTCAGGTTCTTTGATCCAAAGTTAATGTTGTAGTAATATATAGAAAAAAGAGAGGTTCGATCTGAGTTTATTTGAAATTCGTTATAAATCTTGGTGAAAGAACAAATAGATATTAGGAGGCCATTTTTTTTATTTACACATACATTACCAGCATAACAATAACACAACAAAGAAGATCGTTATGGTACACATTATATATCCACCATCCACCGATCGTTTTAATAAATTTTATATTTGATATTACATGTAATTTTTACACCTTGCACATCTTCTTTCCCCTTAGCTTCGAACACTGACTTTTTTCTTATGTTTCCTTTCGTAAGAAGAAAATATGTACAGTTTCTGACTTTTCTTGCTGTTAAGTTAAGGTAGCAGTTATGTGTTGGCTCCTGATATAGTTGCTACGTTTCAGGTATTCTTAATGGAATTTTTTGTGCAATGTAAGTTACTGCTGGATTCCCAGCTGATAGATAGTATTCATTTATCAGATTGTGCCTTGCATCATTGATAGGAGATTGTGCTTGGCCTAATATTTTTCTATTAGGGACATTTTTTTTTATCTAAAATATATCATATGATTTTTAATACTGAAAATATATTCTATGATTTTTAATACTTAAAATATATTATTGTATGATTTGATTCATATTACACCTGGTCACTGTTGGCAATTTGAAAGTTACTTTTTCCCCTTAATATTCTGTTTATTTTATATTTTGTTGTGCTATTTTTCAATATTCATTTGTTCAATTTATTGGTCTAACCTTTCAATATAAAGCTGATATGTGATTTGAGAAATGTGAGCGGAAATTTTAGAGCGAGGAGTCTATGTAAGTACTAATTTGGCATGTTTTTCTTAGTGCATATTGGATTCCAATTTTATTAATTTTAGAGAAATTATGGATCTTTTTAAAAATTGTTGCATTGTTTACGATGGTTGAGACGATGATGCGTTTTCAGGTTTAGAAGACACATCATATAGGGACTTTGTTTGCCATGGTTGTAAATCTAACGCATGCTTTAGTGACATTGGTTTATCTTTCTTAATCTAACATCTCATGAATGCTTATAATGAAAGTGATGTTATTTGTAGGACTCCATAAAATGTAATAGTTCGATGGTCTCATACAAGAGAATAGAGTTCATTGCTTGAAGGGCTAGGAAGACTCTTTGGATCATGGCTCACCTCTATAACAACAAGGACAGAGCTATAGTTCAACATGCTGGTTATTGGCTTATTTTGGTGATATTAGTCATTGTTATTTTAATGTCTACTGTCCATTCTCTCTTGGATAATAAATCTATTTGTAAAATTTACTGTTTGAAGGGATGGAAAGAAACTCTTTGTAAGCAATAAGCATATTTTATTTTAAATCAAGAAACAAAGATGACACCATCTGTTTTCTGCAGATTTAGTCTTTGTGCATACTTTTTGTTGACTCCAAAATTTATGTTATGTGTTTTGGTATCGAAGCTCTGTTCAATTTTTGAATTGGAGATGAAATTGACTATAAACTGATATGTTTTATGCAGAACAAACTATAATTTGATATGTTTTAATTAAAAATTATTAAAGTATATTTGTCCTTGGTAAATTAATTCAGTGGTATTTAAAATGGGTGGAGGCATGGACAATTTGCATTGCCTTGATAAATAAACGGCAGAGTTTGAAAAATTTCTGAAACATTGACATATACAACAAGTTATGCCATTCCATACACATTGTCCTTGGTAAAATAATTTAGCAGACGTGTTGAGATACCACAGCAGTTGCAAAATAAACATATTTGGAACTATATTTGAAACAACAGCAGAGACTAACATACGGAAAAAGAAATTGAGTTCCAAATTTACTGATCGAACAACGAACCACGACCAGATCATCTCTTCTACTGCATATTGTCAGACCAAAAGTGAAAATTTTCTGGACAACCTACTGCCAGGTTAACAAAATGGAACCTACAATCTAAAACACAGGTCCTACTAATCCTGTTGATTTCTTCCAGGGTTTGAAGACCCCTTCATTTTCCCGACGCTATGAAAAACAAAATAATCATATCAGGTCATGCCATTATGCACACACCAAGTTCTAATTAGATTAAAGGTCCGTGTGAGAAAATATACTCACATAGAACCAGTACATGAGTCTTCTGAGCAGCTGAAGTAATTTGTATCTGTCATCTTTAACTAAATGCAGCTGGGCAACGAGTTGTACACATTTGGAGAAATTGATTATCATTTAGCTACAACCGGCAAGCAAATCTGTTTTTGAAATTACATTTCATTTTGTATTCCTGCCAAAATGCAGTATCCCTTTCACACCCAACTAAACAACATTCATAGAGGCCATGGAACACAGTAACCGGTTAACATTTAAGATGAGATTAGACTCCTGAAATGACAATCCTACAAGATATGAATTTGTATATCTAATACTTAATTTGAAGATCTTAAATATAAAGAATATTCATAAATTACAGACTTACCGCTAAGTTATGGAAACATATAATAAAAAATATAAAGAAATTAGAGAATGAGATACATCGTATAAAAAGGCAAAACAGAACAAAAATATATTCTATTGATCAATTCTAGCATTTATGAAACTGAAATAAAGTTGAATGCTAAATTAGGTGTTACGAAACAGATGGCACCTTGCGCCTCATGAATCACGACGTCCGTACGAGTCCAATAATTCTACATGTTAAATTACAACTAAATAATTCATTTATTTTGTGAATCCTTTGGCCCATGTATTTTATCAAAAATACAGATTTTGGGCGAAAGGTAGAGAAATTATATTCTTAGAGAGAAAAAATTATTATTCACTTGCAGATACAGATACGATCAACTACTTATCACCCAGAGCTAAAATCCGTGGAAACAAATCGGGATCTGTTTTTCAATCTCAAAGACAACATACCGTGATGCATGAAAGAACATGCACCCTGCATTATGTGTGTTTATTTAAATAAATAGGCATTGTTAAGGAGAAAAGGTGGCAAACAATTTTTGATGCAACCTTTGATATTTTACCACGAAACAATCAATGTATAATGCATTGAGGAGAGAAATTACAGAGTATATGGAGTAAAAAAAAACAAATTTCTTATCTCTTTCGTTGTATTGACGTATGTAATAGATATGATGTTATGTTCTAACAATGCCCAGGCTTTCTTATTCTTAGTTTTTTCCAAAAATGAAATCTTTTTGAACATAAGAATATGGAAATTATTCTACAAATTTGCAATTGACCCCAAAATATCATTAATATAATCCATTATTAAGTTAGTTGATTATTGTTATTATTATTATTATAGTGGGCAAGAAGAACAATTTAGTGCTGAATTCATGATTATATTAATTTTGTAAACGCTGATTATATTCTAAAATCCATATAATTTAAACATTAATCAAGATCGTTTCAAAAAAAAAAACATTAATCAAGATTAAGTTCTTACCAATGATTCGTTGTGGCAATGCAAAGTATCAACAATTCAATTTCCGATGGATATATTAACATTTTCGTTTTAGATTTATTCGTTAACAATCGATTCCATGTTAATTACATCTCCAAACAAACAATAAATTTGTAAACTGATTTTCTCCGAAAGACGGATTTATTCAGTTTTATTTTAATAAGTGTCATACTCAAACATAATCATGAACTTTAGGTTACAATTTATTGTACTAAAATTTATAGCTAAAACAACGACGAGCGTAAACTATTCACGGTCGGCCTCCCCTATATAACAGACCTTGCCAATACTTGCAGTCTAAAAATTACGGTTGTTTTTATTATTTATTTTGTTTATGTTATATGGTTTTGTTCCCCTATCGGAAGTCTGAAGCTTCGATAGGTGTGGCTGCTGCCTCTGGTGGCTTGTCCGGTCGAGTTTTTCTTTTGACAGATCTCTCTGGAGAGTCGATAAGAAAACCCGACTTCGTAGTTGTTGGTTATCTAGACGATGTGTCGCCCGTTACGAGAGATATTCATCTCGCTAGTCGTTTTTTGGATTTTTGAGAACGACCTGTGGATGCAACGCTTTTGTTGTTCGATATATGTGGTTCGATTTGTAAAGTTTATTAACTATTGATGAATTTTTCTGTTCAAAAAAAATTATAGCTATAAAAACAAAGAACAAGACATTTATTTTGATCATATACTTCAATTAAAAGAAATCTTTATTTTAAAATGAAAAGTATATGAATCAAATATATCTTTGATTACAAAGTAGTTCAGCTTTAATAGGAGGTCCTACGGGTTGAACGAAAAAAAGAAAAAAAAATCCCGAAAATGATTGTGAAAAACATATGTATCTATTCTATTTGTAGTGCAACAAATCTCTGGTCAATCTCACAAGGCCGTTGCTCAACGGCTAGGGTTTCCATTTATGGTAATCTCAGTTCATCTCACAGGCACAGACCACCTCTCAGTCTCTGGAAGGTGAGAATTTTGATCTTGTGCTCATCTACTGCCGAGTTTCGAGGAATCCGAGACACGTGTTCGTGAATTTTGAGGTATGGAGGTCGGCGTTTCGGCGGCTCCTCTTGGCTGTAGCTGTAGCTAGAGTTGGAATTTGTGTTTCATATTTGAGCTGAGTTTCATGTGAATATGTGATGCTTGCTTGACCGTTTAGGTGAATGATAGATTGGGAAAAATCTGTATCCGGTATTGAATTTAGTTTTTGGTTCATTCCAAATAAATTATTGATTGTTTCTGAGCTCATACACACACAAGCTTATCTGTATTGCTTCTGTGTATTTGCAGCAGAATGAATCTGAGGTGGGTTTTATTTGCTTTGTCAGATACCTCTTGAGTTGATTGGGAACTATGGCCTTTTGTTGCAGAATTTGCTGCAGCTTCTAGGACTGAATTTTTTGTATTATCTGTGAATTCAGCTTTTGGGTTTTTTTGCTGAGGTCTCATTGTAGAAACAGTTCCCAAAGTGATAAATATGGCGGCTGATTCTTGATATTTGTAATAAGAAGAGTGTTTTTGCTTTCTGGGGAGTGTAAGATTAGGATGTTTAGCTTGGGGAACATTAGATCAAGTTTGAGAACTATAAATTTGAGCACTCGTGAATGAAACTCTAGCAGTTGTTATTTTCAATTGGTATAGGTTGTTGGCTTTCAGTTTCGAGATGGAGTACCCCTTTTCCTCTAGAGAAAGGGGGGCTGGGTATTGGGTTCCTCCACGAACTCAGCCACGCAGTTCAATGTTCCTGGATGGAGGGACCAGGAGTTCGATTCCAGAGGATCCCTTAACCAGCTTTGTGGAGCTCATGAGTTTCGACACTTATGCTGGATGGTGCAACAGCCCCTCAGCAACCGATCAATTGATTAGTCCTTATGGCGTGTCATCTGTCCCGCCCATGCCCTATGCTTCAAGTTTACCAGAACAAAATTTTTCTGCTTTTCCTGATAGTGGCTGTAGTTTCAGTCCCATAGGGAGTTCCTTTAGTTGTGGAGAGAAAGTAGTGTTTCAGCAAATGGACTCTCAATTTGGTGCCTCTACAGATTCTACTGAAGTTGATAACTCTGTTGCCAGTAACAACAATTGTCCATTTCAGCAAAATAATGTCCCAGATGCTGGGTGTTTTATGGTTCCTAGGCCGGTTAGTCACTCACTAGCTGAGAAGATGCTTAAGGCATTGTCAGTTTTTAAAGAGTCGTCTGGAGGGGGCATTTTGGCACAGGTTTGGTTGCCCATGAAGCATGGCGAGCAGTACGTCTTGAGCACGTATGAACAACCCTATTTGCTGGATCATATGCTTGCAGGGTACCGTGAAGTGTCACGAACATATACTTTTTCTACTGAAGTCAAACCAGGTTCTTTCCCAGGGCTTCCTGGTCGGGTGTTTGTGTCCAAAGTTCCTGAATGGACTTCAAATATAGCGTATTATAACAAGGATGAGTATTTGCGTGGGAAGCATGCAGTTGATCATGATGTCCATGGTTCCATTGCCTTGCCAGTTTTTCATGCTCAGGATCTTTCATGTTGTGCCGTGCTAGAACTTGTCACTGTGAAAGAAAAACCTAATTTTGATCCAGAGATTGAGAATGTTTGCCATGCTCTACAGGTTAGCTTTCGTAAATTTCTAGTGCATTTTTGTTCTAAGAAATCTTTGGTTTGTTTGTCAGAGTAAGTGCCATTATTCCTATTAAGTATTTCGATATAATGTATCATCCGTCAGCATAATAATGCTTTCAACTATATAAAAGGGTTAATTGTAGATAGTTGTTGCGTACTATATGTCTTTTGCACATATCTACTCTCAACTTTAAAACGTTATTTTTACAGATACTTAACTTTCAAAAAAAAAAAATCCTAGATAGCTCTTTTTTGCCAGAAAATGATGAAAAAGCCCTTGAACCAAATCTCAAAAATACACAATTTTTTCGACTTCATAATAGTTTTATCTTTAAGGAGTCTCTTTACATCCATTTAACCGTTTTCTACATCTAACCAAAATGTTTGTGGTAGTTATTTAGTCTTTTTTCAGATTTGGGCCAAGGGTATTTTCGTCGTTTTCTAGGGAAAAGGGCTGTCTGTAACTTTTTGAAAGTTTAGGTAGCTGACTGTAAAAGTTTAAAGTTGGGATAGTTATGTGCAAAAGACGTATAGTACGCAATAGTTATATGCAATTACTTCTAAATAATATGATTTTAATATCTTTCTTGTAATGGTTTGCAGGCTGTGAATTTAAGAACATCTGCACCTCCTCAGCTCCTCAATCAGGTATGTATGATACTCTGTTACACATCTTCTGCTTTATAACCCTCCAAAATGGAAAGGACTGAAGAAGGTAGGAAAGAGAGCATTAATTTGTGACTACTTCAATTATAGGATGTTTTGTGGTTTCACATATGGTCATTTTTTATTTATTTCAGTGTCTCTCAAGGAATCAGAAAGTTTCCTTGGCTGAAATAACTGATGTTTTAAGAGCTGTATGTCATGCCCATAGACTGCCACTAGCTATAACATGGATCCCGTCCCTTAGAGAGGTAAATACAAGTTCAGGTGGGAAATGCATTCTATCTATCGAGAGCACAGCTTGTTACGTTAATGATAGAGAGATGCAAGGATTTGTGCATGCATGCGGAGAACATTATCTTGAAGAAGGGCAGGGTTTAGCAGGAAAAGCACTTCAATCTAACCACCCATTCTTCTTTCCTGATGTTAAGACGTATGATATAATTGAGTATCCACTTGTCCATCATGCACGCAAGTTTGGGCTGAGTGCTGCAGTAGCTATAAGGCTCAGAAGCACCTACACCGGGAATGATGATTATATATTAGAGTTCTTTCTCCCTGTCAATGTGAAAGGGAGTGCAGAACAACAACTCTTGTTGAACAACCTCTCGGGCACCATGCAGAGGATATGCAAGAGTTTGAGAACAGTTTCAGATGCGGAGTTAGTGGGGACAAAAGATTCTAGCATTGAGGTTCAGAAAGAATCAGTCCAAAATTTCCCATCAATTGTTGGGTCCAAGAGAAACTCTCAAACAACAATGTTACTCGGTGAGGTGATGAAATTGAATATCTGTGATCCAAGGAATGATGGAATGGAAGCAGATGGCCTCTGTGAACAGGTTAGAATTTATTTTCTTGTGAGGCATAGGTATCACTGCTTTATATTTATTTATCTTTCATAACTTTGCAGCATCAACTGTTTCCAAGAACCATCCCAATTTTATGTAATGCTTTTGATAGCAATTAGCGCACATTAATTTTCTTGTTGCAGTATTGCTAGCAGTTTCTTGCTTTCTTGGTGTACCACCTTATTTTTTTTTATCAGCAAATGAATTTATTAATGGGCTCAAAATTTCCGAAGAGGAAAGAGGAGCAAGGTAACCATTTCGGCTCACCTCCCAAGCTCCCAAGACACGGCTCAGCTGATCGAAACCAAAACCCCACCAGAAACCAAGCCCCCCCAAGCTCCCAAGACCAGATATTCCACACAAGCCCTAAGAACCATCTCGGGAAACAACACACCGAGAGGCCACAACCCAAAAAGATCGGGAAAGGGAAGATCTGGCTAAGAAGAAGGAGAAGAAAGGTTACTTCGGAGAAGCATAACCGAACCATGAGCAACCCACACCTCTCGGATGACGAGAAACGCCACCACGCCGGAGGCCAACGCCTAAAGCCGGCGACCACCGAAGGAAGAGACCCCACGGAGAAAGAGAGGCACCGAGTAGCTTGAGGAGGACGGCGGGAAGAACTAGGGGTCAGATCTGGCGACGGTCCAACAAAAACAAGGGCGAGGAGACCAAGGAGAGAAGGGGGGAGAAGAAATGGTGGGAGGGAAGCCACCGCCAGCGACCTCCATGGTCGAGGAGACAAGGGACGTCGTCGGTGGGGTTCCAGGCGGCACGGATTTAGGTGAAAAGGATTAGGGTTTTTAGAGAGAGGACAGAGCTTCTCTCTCTAGAACCAAATTATTCATAGACATGACTACGATTGACTTACCACCTTCTTATTGACTTCAAAGACAATACGACATGCCTTTTCTAAAAGCTTGATACATTATGGGTTAGAAGTACTCAATTCATCTTTGAACTCCGCCTTATACCATCAAGTTGATAAGTTTGGATTCCCCCTATAACTATCCTTATGGATAAAGTTCTCTTTGAAGCATTTAGTGTGTCCAAGGAGTCGTTGATCTATTTAATAAAAGATAGGACACGTGTCTAACTCTAAAGATGCTATCCAATCAAATGATTGTGTGTCAGATGGATTCGTCAATTTGATAGTCTTGTATGGGTTCAATTGTCTGTTTCCAGGTAACTTTGGGAGTAGGAGTTACTGTCATTCTATTAAATATTTGCGACCTTTCATTTGGAGACTTAACTTAGGGATCTGATCCGTACCTTTCGAAATGTTATTTCTTATTCAACGGAACATAAACATATATGGTTACTAATACTCAATAGATGGTGTAAAGATCCAAGAGCTTATTGATGTGGGTATTTCACATATCATAATTTTGAAGGAGAATTTATTGTAGATCTGTCCTAAGATGCACTAGAACCCTACTAGCCATGAGTTTTGAGTTCCTAGATATAACAGTCAAAATAGCTGAGATATACATGCATCTGCTTGGCCTTCTAGACAGCAATAGTTTGTCAAAAATGAACTGTGAAGGAAATTCAACTTTTTGTTAAAGTGTAATCCCACATAGTTTGTTTTTGTTTTGTTTTGTTCAGTTGCATGGTTTAAACTTGTTGGATGGAGATTTAAGAGACTTAACAATCATGTCTTGTAGGCAATGGGTGGACCAAGAAGGCAACTGGAAAAGAAACGAAGTACAGCAGAGAAAAATGTGAGCTTGAGTGTTCTTCAGCAATACTTCTCTGGCAGTCTCAAGGATGCTGCAAAAAGCATCGGCGGTAATACTCCTTGCACAATCTTATGCTTACAAAAACAATATAGCTGATAAGCAGCTTTATTTATCCGTACTTAACTAAGAAGTTCTTCACTTTTGATAGTTTGCCCCACTACGTTGAAAAGAATATGCAGACAACATGGTATCGCAAGGTGGCCATCCCGAAAAATAAATAAGGTCAACCGTTCACTGAGGAAAATACAAACTGTGCTTGACTCAGTTCAGGGGGTGGAAGGTGGATTGAAGTTTGACCCAGCCACTGGTGGGTTTGTAGCAAGTGGCTCCAGTGGTGCACAAAAAAATCTCTTCACAGACAAAGACCCGTCACTTGGAAATTCAAATCTGTTAGCTGAGGAAGTGGTACCTTCAGCACCATACATTGATGATGAGAATACTGGCATCAAGATGGAGAAGAGTGAAGGTTCTATGGACCTGAGAACATTTATGGTTCCATGTACCAGCGAGGAAGAACCAAGAAAATCTAGTTCCTCCCTTTTAAAATGCAATGAAGTTTGGTCTAGTCCTGAAAATGCAAACCTGAATTCTCATCTGGATGACAGCTTGAAGTTGCAGAATTCTGATTGCCAATATGTGTCTCAAAGCTCAAGCACCTTGGCACCAGCCAATGAGATGGACACTGGAGCTGAGGGTGCTGGTGCTGTGGAACATAACCAGCCTACTACTTCGAGCATGACAGACTCATCATATGATTCTGGCTCGATGGTTCATGGAAGTTCATCAAGCTCCGGGAGTTTCAGAGAGCAGAAGCAATCTAAAGCCAAGGCAAGCTCTTGTGACAATGGCTCAAGAATCACTGTTAAAGCTACATACAAAGAAGACACGATCCGGTTCAGGCTGGACCCTTGTCCAAGCTGTTTCCAAGTGTATGAAGAAGTTGCAAGGAGGTTCCAGGTACAAAATGGGACAATCCAGCTCAAGTATTTGGATGATGAAGAAGAGTGGGTGATGTTGGCAAATGATTCGGATTTGCAGGAGTGTCTTGAGATATTGGAGTCTGTTGGCTCACATACTGTGAAGTTCCTTGTTCGGGACATTCCCTCTGCTATTGGCAGCTCTACTGGTAGTAATTGCTTCTTGGTTGGAGGGTCATAACAGAGCACTCGATCAAGGTTGGTACTGTATGTTGGTATCAACTATACTCTTCCGTCTCACACTTCTGCAATTCTTGATGCATCAAACTAGGGAGCAAGACAACGCTGTTAACAATGATTGCATGTTGTTTTGAATGCTGTATGAATTAGACAGAACGTAGGAGAGTGCTTCAGCCAGCCAGTATCAAATCCTATTTGTGTCAGCCATATAGTTCTGTATAATGTACACGAAAAAGGGCAGCAGGATTAGCCGGAAGGATTGGGCATTATGCAGCGCACTGCCACTTCAAAGTATCTGTACAGTTTATTACATAACAAAAAAAAGAAGATCTGTGGTTAAATCTGAGCCTTCTTTTTAATAAGAAACAAGATCTAGTTTCTTGGGTTGTTCAATTATCTTCCTCACCATGGATTTGCCCAATGGTTCAATGCATGACTGTCTACACTTGTTAATCAAACCAAATTATCAACTCTGTTGTCTTTCAAGTTTTTGAGCCGACAGTGGTTAGATGGTTTTGAGCTTAAAGTTGAACTGATAAGGTACATTTCAAGCACCATCTGTAACAAATAAATGGTGATAGACCCTATGGCTCGGCGAATCCCGTTCGTCAATCCGGTTACTTCTCGTCTTGGATTGTCCGATAAAAGAGCATTGTGGAATAGAAGATCGAGGGATCTGGCCCCGAAATCCCTCTGACAGTGAAGACGATTACCGGCACAGTTCGGGTGCTTCTTACTTGCGGTGGGTCAGTCACCGTAGGGATTATAAAGCGTACCGACGACGTGATGCTTGGCCGCGTAGAACGAGTTACCGATGGCGCGAATCTCGCAATTTCTCTGAGGAAGAACGCTTTCCCTTTCAGAGGCATGACTTCAGTCGGTGTTGTCGTAATCGTAGGACGGCTCGGCATTGCAAATGAATGAATGATCATTTTGGCAAGACTAGCAAAAAGAGCAGGCACTTTGATAAGATATACCGGGGATGTTTCAACGATCCTAGAAAAGGAGCAATCGATGAGGGTATTTATGCTGCGACCGTGTCCGATTACGAGAAGGACCGAATGAAATGGACAAAATATGTTGTGTGAGAGTTGCTCAAAGATCAGTCGAAGTGACGTCTGTACATTGGCGCGATTAAAAATTAGTTGAATGATCATATGGTTTGTTTCAATATTGTTTGTAGTTTTTATTTGGTATGAAATTAGTTTAATTTGGGGTTGTTTTGAAAATATTAAAAAGTGAAAACACCCAAACAACCCTGCATTTAACTACAAAGCTAATGGTAGGAGCTAGTTGTTTGGAAGAGAGAGAAATTGAAAATGTGCTCTTACTACCCCTCTTGCAACTAACTAGCTGTTTACCATTGTGGATGCTCTAATATGACGAGCTAGTCCTCCATAGCCTTTCTAAGTCGCACCTCTTCGATGGCCCGTTCATCCTACGCATAGGAGTGTGCATCCTGATCATCGTAGCGTGTCTCTTGCTCAGCGAGACAACGTGGCATCTTGTCCAACTGCTTAGACGAGCCCGACCTTCGTCCCGAATCCCAACTGGACTCGTCCCCTCTGGTCGCCTTGCGCTTCACGGATAGTGATAATTTGGACGAGACGACGCACATTGTTGGGGATGAGTCCACACAAGTTTCTAAATATTGTGTGCGAAGAACAACGATCAACACATTGCTCAGCGCCCGTCGAATCTTTGCCTGAGAAATGCTGAGAATCGGACAAAAACCCTGTCATTGCAAATTCAAGTAAAACTGAACTAAAACCATAACTGAAACTTGTATATTAATAACCGAATGCAATAATAAAGATTGAAGGTGAAGCATAATCTTTATTGTGCTCATCGAGATCATCTTTTTTGTACGCGTGGATATATGCATTGATGCGTGAAGTCGAGTTCAAGGTTTCTTACTGGCTATCTCGTCAATCGGAGCGGAAACGAAAGTTGACAAACCACATCATACGTTTTACAAATTATTCTTAAAGATTTACAAACTAAGTCAGTACGACTTACAAACCACAATACAATGGTTCGCAAGTTCGTACCTAAAACCGTCCTATATATACGTTGAATTTTAGGTGTATTTGGTTTGAATCGGTTTTCATTAGATTTTTGGGCAAACATCAATTACACATCCACTTTTAACTTTCATTATGAATAACACATTGTAAAGGTCATTCATTATCAATAACACACGGTCACCTTTTGTTATTCATCAAAAAATCCGAGTTTCCGTTAGTTTTGACTGACAGCGTCAAAATTAAAGACAAAATGTCCAATTTAACCTTATTTATTCATCAAATTTTCAAATAACACCATGAGCCTTCGATTTTTATATTTGTTTTTAGATCATACCTAATTAGGGAATATCCAAAACCTTATCTTGTTCAGCATCAATGGATTTCCCAAAGCCGATTGTTGTCCATGTTTGCACGAAATTATTGTAGAGGTGTGGAGGGTGGACAATGATTTGCTGCTTTCAACTAATATTTTTATTTGGAACCCAATTAGTAAACGGTAGATCTAAGAGCATGTACATTAGGTCAAACCGGGAACCGAGAACCAGAGTTGGTGATGGTTTGCAGTGCGAACCAAAATTTTAGAGCAGTTCCACATCAAGCGA
>JAYMSV010000164.1:0-20859 GCA_036897745.1 Erodium moschatum
AACTAGATATTGTTGGAAACGGCATACTATGTAATGGTTTGTTCATGTTAAATGTACAAAATAGTAGTACGAATTCAGTTATGCATGTTACTGGCACGAAACGATGCGTTGAAAATGAGAAATCTTCAATATTGTGGCATCGGATATTGAGACATATCTATAAGAATAGAATCAAAGGATTGGTAGTGTTCGCTGATTTTGAGATTTGTGTAGATCGCATAAAAGAGAAAACAAACCAAGATATCCAAAAATATAAATATATTTTTTTAGAATTATAATGTCGCAATGATCTTTGAATTAATCCTATTAATTAAAAATAATTTGCGCCTTCACCGAATGCTTAAATAATCCTATTAATTAAATTAAATTAAACTAAACAAATCAATTAGTTACTTGGACTTTCTTCTTCTTGTATATTGTTGTTTTTCTAGGAAGTTGTAATAATAAACACATGTTGAGGACTGAGGAGGACTTGTGTTGTATGCGAGCTTCTTTGACTGAGCTGAGCCACTTTCGTTGACCTCCTCTTTTCTCCGCAAAGACTTCCCAAAAACAGCCAGTCAAGGCTCCGTCTTCTTCAATCCACAGCTCAATTTCTCCATAACCCTCTCTCTCTGATTCTCCCCGATTCCTTCACTGGAAATCCCAAACCAGAACATTCGTTTCCGACCCACAAAGCTTCCACTCTCTCCCCATCTTTCCCCTTCTCGCTGTGGTCTCGATTTCGTTCGACGTGCAAAGGGAGCTCGAGATTGTTCGCGGAACTTCACCGGTCAGCGGTTTATGGAACTGGGTTTTGATTTTTGAGCAATTTGATCAGATAGGTGGTGCAGATGAGGTGTTGCGATTGTCATCTCTGTAGGTGTTACTGTTTAGTGTAGGAAGTGATGGAAACCATGATGCGGTCGATCTCGGGTTTTGTTGTGCTGTGGTTGATTTGGGGGTTTCGATTGGTCTCCGGGAATGCTGAAGGTTTGCATTTTGATTTTTGTTGTGGTTTCTGTGAAGTGGGTGTGTTTTGGTTTGGGAAATTAGCATGACCCATGTTTTTAATTTTGTTTTTCAATTTCAATTGTTTGTTTGCTAAGAAAATATGAAAAATGAAAGAGATGTAACATTAGAATTGAAGGATGCTATATGGTTGGATAACCATTTGGAGTTTACTTGGCTGTTCATAGATTTCAATTTCTCTTCAGAAGTTAGTACTTGTTGGTTAATAGAAGGATTGTTATTGGATCATTAGCTGGGCTGAGGCTTGATTATGATTGTTATGCTGGCTGTCTTGTACACACTATGGCATCGTTATAACTTATAAGACCAATTCAGTTTGAGTGCCTTGTAAGGTATTTGGGGTTTGTATGTATGTAGCTGATCGCAACAATGGGGAATTGCGTGGTTGTTATTTTTTACGAGGTATAATCGTTTCTTGATGGTATTGATGCTTGCAAGCAGTGCCCTGCTGACAATTGACTCGTTTATGCATTTCAGGTGATGCTTTGAATACGTTGAAAACCAACATGGTCGATCCTAATAATATTCTGCAAAGTTGGGATCCTACACTCGTCAATCCTTGCACATGGTTTCATGTTACATGCAATAGTGACAATAGCGTGACACGAGTGTAAGCTTCGTTCATCTGCTCTTCTTATGTTTGTGATATTTCTTTAAAATCCTTTTACTCCCTATATTGGAAGATGAGAGTCCTTCGTTCCTAACTTGAATGTCCCAAAGAGAGTGTACACTTTCCTTCTTAAGAAACTAATCATGCATGAAATATCAATAGTATCATTCCTATTAGTTAGTTACCACACTTAGTGGGTCGGGTAGCATGAGAGGATATGAGGGCATGGAAAAGTCAAGCCAAAACTCTACTAATCCTTAATTTTTACAAAAAAAAGAGTCAATTAGGACACACATTTTGGGACAGAGATTGCATTTTGTTTTAGTATAATGACAGTGTTTTCGTGCTGTCTGCCAGGGATCTGGGAAACGCAGATCTAACAGGGACACTGGCTCCCCAACTTGGACTACTTACAAATTTGGAGTACCTGTAAGTGCTTTTCAGACTAATGCTAGTCAAATTGTATCAGTTATTCTTAAATTAAGAATCTACCGTCTAATTTTGTTATTTTCCTACTGGACATCATGCATTTTTCTTGTTATTGGTCGTAATAAGGATACTATTCCGGGACTATGCTTCTTTTTGTACTGTGACATGGATAGTATAGGCCTTATGGCATGAAGAACCTGGCGATGGTTATTTCATATGTTATATAAGCATCATATAAGACATTGGAAATTGCTTTTCTTATCATATTATTCCTCGAATGTAGCTTTGTTAACTTCTTGTCCAGTCTTTGAATGACGGTATCATTTTTTTTATGACAGGGAGCTCTATAGTAATAAAATAAGTGGAAGAATTCCAGAGGAGTTTGGGAATTTGACAAAATTGGTGAGCTTGGATCTTTACTTGAACAATTTAACTGGTCACATCCCAACCACATTGGGCAACCTCTCAAAACTAAGATTCTTGTATGGTTACATCCTTATCCAACTTCTACTTCAGTTGCTTTATATTTTCTGCTTCAAAGGCTTGCCCACCACAAACCTGGTGATTTTATGATATAATTGGATTAGACAGTTGCTTCCCATTGGGTTTAACTGAAATGTATCGAATTCTTTTTCATGAAACAGACGTCTCAACAATAACAGCCTATCAGGAGAGATTCCCAGGTCTTTAACAAATGTTAGTACACTGCAAATCTTGTGAGTGCCATGTTGATATCAACTTTTATCATTATCATATGTATAACCACTTAAACCAGTCATAAAATTACAAGCATGTTTTCTTGTTGAATGCAGGGATCTTTCAAACAATCAACTAACAGGAGATATACCAGTCGATGGCTCCTTTCAGCTCTTCACTTCCCTAAGGTTATTTCAAGTAGCTTGTTCTTGGATGGTGGTGCTGTTCATAAGTACATGGAATTGAAGAGTGCCATTGGCTCCACCCTTTATCCTTTCTGTGGTTTTATTTTGTGGATTACATGTAAAAATGCCTTGCTAATTGCTGCTCTCATCTTTCAGTTTTGACAATAATAAACTTAACAAACCCCCACCTTCTCCACCTCCTCCTATTCCCCAAGAACCACCAACTTCACCAGGTTTGCTATATTTTGTGCTCTTATTAGTACTTTCCACTTTCAATTGTGAATGATATTGTAGATCTGTTGCCTTACGCTGCATTTTCTGTTTCATCTTCAATATGAATGAGAAATTTCCATGTTAGTACTAGGATTTGGGGCATTCTAGACTGTTATCATCTATCCTATTTTAATTGTTTGACTGTCCAATTCAATAGATGCTTTTTGGGTACTAAAATCTCAATAGTTCTGGACACATCAACAAAAATAATCTATTGAGCTGTTACATTCAATGTTTATTGACGATTCTTGTTTTTTCCAACACAATGAGAGCATCTCTTTATACAGGGATTAACTCTATACTAAATAGGAAATACTAATGCTGAGCAACATAAGGAAAACCTAATAGGACTAGGAATAGGAAATAAACTAAATTCTATCAAGAGCTTATGTGTCTTTGTCATTGTGATTCCGTTAGGTAGCACTGCAACTGGAGCTATTGCTGGTGGAGTTGCTGTTGGTGCTGCCCTGTTGATTGTTGCCCCTGCAATTGCTATTGCTTGTTGGAGAAGAAGAAAACCCGAGGACCATTTCTTCGATGTACCTGGTTAGTAGTCAATGAAAAATATAAAAAAAATAGAAAATCTTTTAAGATCATCATAACGTTATATATTTCGGGATGCATGCATTATAACTCATCTATGCTTTCTCTTGCAGCTGAAGAGGATCCAGAGGTTCATCTTGGACAGCTCAAAAGGTTCTCATTGCGGGAGCTGATAGTTGCTACTGATAATTTCAGCAACAAAAACATTCTGGGTAGAGGTGGATTTGGTAAAGTTTATAAAGGACGTTTAGCTGATGGTAGTCTAGTTGCAGTCAAAAGACTTAAAGAGGAACGAACCCAGGGTGGGGAGCTGCAGTTCCAAACAGAAGTAGAAATGATCAGTATGGCTGTGCACCGCAATCTGCTTCGACTGCATGGTTTTTGCATGACACCTACAGAACGCGTGCTTGTTTATCCTTATATGTCGAATGGAAGTGTAGCATCATGTTTAAGAGGTACCTCCCTTCACCCTCTCCTCTTTTATATATATTTTTTGATCAACTAAATCAGGCATGTCAAAGCATTTCGGCCTCAAGACATTGCTTATGTAGAAGTAAGAGAACACCAAACACTTTATGATCCTTAAAGAACTTCTTAAGATTGATGTATCAATCAAGAAATGGGCTCCCTTATGTAGAAGAGAGCACTAAGTTGTTGGACCCCGCCTTGAGAGAGCCCAATAAGAGCTGAATAGAGAGAGAGGGAGAGAGGCCCAACAGAAGTTAGGAATAGAAATGAGAAGTGAGATACCACTATTGGGACTTGAACCTTGGTCTCAAGACCCAAGTTATGGTTTCACCATTTTCATGCCATCTTCAATGTACATCAGTTGATGGTCTTAGCTTTCTATATAAGTCTCTAATTGATTGAAATTTGAAAGTTGGATAATTGTGTTGAAGTATGTATTCCACATCGGAAGTATGCGGATGAGTTGACCCCTTTATAATCATATTGATGCCTCCACCCATAAGCTTGAGCTTTGGGGTTGGATCGAACTTTAACATTGTAGCAGAGCTGGTTTGGGCCTGTGAGTCTGCCCTAGCGGGAATGAACCTCCCTTAGGTTTCCTAATGTGCAACAAGTGTGAGGCTCGCACGTGAGGGGGTGTTGAAGTATGTGTCCCACATCGGAAGTATGTGGATGAATTGACCACTTGATAAACATATTGATGCCTCCACCTGTAAGCTTGATCTTTTGGGTTGGATTAAGCTTGTTAAATTCAACGTTTTATTGATGATTCTTACTCTTATGCTTCTATTATTGATTATCACAGAGCGTTCAGAATCTCAAGTCCCACTTGAGTGGGAAAAAAGGAAGCAAATTGCATTAGGATCTGCAAGAGGACTTGCTTATCTGCATGATCATTGTGATCCGAAGATTATTCACCGTGATGTAAAAGCTGCAAACATTTTGCTGGATGAAGAGTTCGTAGCAGTAGTAGGAGATTTTGGATTGGCTAAACTTATGGATTATAAAGATACTCATGTCACAACTGCTGTACGTGGAACAATTGGGCATATAGCTCCGGAGTACCTTTCAACGGGAAAGTCTTCAGAGAAAACTGATGTTTTTGGGTATGGTGTCATGCTTCTTGAGCTCATCACTGGACAGAGGGCCTTTGATCTTGCTCGACTTGCAAATGATGATGATGTCATGCTACTTGATTGGGTACGTACTCACACTTCTTTCCAAAATTTAGCAGTGTGCCAGTGTATTCAATACTTCACATGCTCCAAACTACCCTTTTGAATCATCCACTTATGGAAAACTACCTTTTGACAAAATATGAACTGTTAAACTACCCTCTTGTTCGAAAACAGTTCTGACCTGAACTTGTTTATGTTCACGATTCATTTGAGTCAATAAACACACTCTATGCTCTCTGCTATAGTTGTTTTACATCCTGTTATTGGGCGATTCAAAAGGGTAGTTTAAAGCAATCCCCCCTATATATTACTACCATCACTGCCCTTTTGTGTGTTTAGAGGCATTATAAAGGAACATATTTTAGTTTGTCGTTGAATCATTTGATTGTTTTGGTTTTCGAAATAGATCAAATGACTTATTTTTCGTCCATCTTAATATTGGAAATCTATCATTAAAACAAATTATTAAATCTACCTATTTTAAGCTGGACATTTTCCACTGCATGGTAGAATCATTTTTCCCTTGTATTAAATGGCATTTCAAATTCTTCTGCTCTACATACTTCATTTTGAACTAGCGCCATTTGCTTCCATAAACAAACATATATCCACTATATATGTTTGATGATTGCCGGTTTTCTTTTGTTCTTGAAATTTCAGGTAAAAGGCCTCTTGAAAGATAAAAGGTTGGAAACTTTGGTTGATGCCGATCTTCAGGGCAATTATGTTGATGAGGAGGTGGAGCAGTTAATCCAAGTTGCTCTATTGTGTACACAAAGCAGTCCAATGGAACGACCCAAGATGTCGGATGTGGTCAGAATGCTTGAAGGTGATGGTTTGGCCGAAAGATGGGAGGAATGGCAGAAGGAAGATATGCTCCCCCAAGGGTTCGATAACTCCTCTCTCGGTATTGGATGGAATCTTCCTGACTCAACTTACAACCTCCGTCCTGATGAACTTTCGGGACCTAGATGATACCGGTAGCTTCTATGCTCTATCCTTGGCTGAATGGGCCTACCGGAGGCCCATTTTGTATTTGAAAGAGAGTATCACATTTGTGCATATCCTTTTCGTTCCTGTTCTTTTTGTCCAGTTCATATACCATGTCGATTCTTCATGTTGTAACTTCTATAGGGTTTCCAATCTAGCTTAAGGTGGTGGCAAACATGGCATGAAGGGCCATGTAAGCACCATTATTGTCATTTTTATGTATTGAAACATTAGTAAAAATTGATACATGAATAAAAAACATTTACCATTTATAGCCAAATGGCCAAGTCTCATGCCATTTGCATATACTAATGAGGTACATGTTAAGAAATGAGTGTCCCAAAATGGTATGCATACACACGTACGTGTGATACTTTTAGGGATAATCACTCAACTATACACGTATGTAAGTTTTTTAGTCTCGTTTACCCCGATTCCGTCGACTTTTGGATGTGATATGACAAAAATACCCTTATTTTTCATGGGGGTATTTTCGTCATTTCACAACCAAAAGTTGGCTGAACTGGGGTAAGATGAGACTAAAAAAAAACTTAGGGGGTTGTCAAAAACTTTTTAAACTTAAGGGTAGATGGTTGAGAATGATGCATACTTGGGAATAGCTGAATGAGATTTTCCCATACTTTTACACCATTAAATATGGATAACTAGCATGTTTCCAAGACATGCTGCAAATTGTCCACTACAGATGGTGAGTCAACTTTGAGAATCGTGATAACCCTTTTAAACAAACTTCTATACTTTGTGCTCTGTGACAAAGTTTTTATTGTTATTCAGTTGTAGCTATTGATGCAGATAGTTACTAGCTTATCTCTTTGGTAATGACACTTATGTTTATGCATACGCAAAAGAACAGGATGGTCTGGCTTGCCCCCCAAGTCCTTCCCGTGACTGTTTCAATTTGGTTGTTGAATATCGTTTTGCTGATTGCTTATTTTTGCAGAAAACTATGTCTTGCTTGACTACTTATATATACAATTATATATACATACCCTGTTCATTGAAGGTTGTCCGTGTTTTGGCCAAGAAATAGCTTTTCTGGTTATGGGGTGGACTTTGTATACTGGGTTTTAGTCAAATATCAATAATATACTGCAATTATTATTGTTTGAATTTGTGATTAAGTCAAAATATTGAGTTTGTCTCATTCAAAGACTTTTTGTATGAAGTCATAAAGGCTATACAATGCATGTTAGGTGTTTATATCGTTTTCTTGCATGAGAAGTCATTATCTATTTGTTTCCTTCTTTCCATGCAGTTTCTGGATGACACCAGTAGGTACGTATGCTTCTCTCTGTTCATACCCTTTTCCTGTATTATAATTGATACAAAATAGCAGTCTCTTTTCCAGTTATAGTTTGGTAGGACTGTAACTATTGTCTCTGACATCAGAATTTCATGTAAATTCATGTGTGCATAAATGGAAGTACTTTAGGAAATTACGTACTAACTCATCTAAGAACATGACGAGAAAACTTGTGGAAACTCGATGTCCTAGATGGATACGATATTCAAACAAGAGTCTGACTAGTCTTGCAGTTAATTATTTGTTCTGCAGCAGACTTAAACATACTACAGAAGGTCAAGAGTAACATTTAAAGTTTGTAATGAATATCAGTTAAATGCAAGTTAGCATGAAGATTAATAGACAAACCTTCTTATAGTCTTCGCAGTATCAGGCTATCATGTGTGCAGCATTGTTAATTCTTGGGGCAGTTGCAAAAAAGTACCCTGATGTATTTATATTTTGCAACTTGCCTCTTCTTTGATAATTGAAAAAAATTACCTTGAACTTGTCTTTTTGTTGCAATTTGTATGAAAATGATGATTTTACCCTTACAATTTATATTTAAAAATATTAAGTTAAAAACAAAAAATCCGGATTTTCATGTCCCATAATTTTCTTCCTCTGTAATCTGTATTAGTACAAAGAGTAAGAAATTTGGATTTTTTTTACTTATTATTTTTTAAATCTAGATTTCCATGGGTAAAATCATCATTTTACAGAACTTTATACGAAGAGCAACAAAAAGACAAGTTGGGGATAATCTCACTCAGCTACCCATGAGGGTATTTTTGTCATTTCAAACCCAATAACGGGATTGGGGTAAATCGAGACTAAAAAACTTAAGGGTTGTTGATTGAGAAAGGTGCATACTTAAGGTAAGGTAGCTGAGTGAGACTGTCCATATTTTTTTTCCTTATGGAAAATGATTCTGGTGTCTGGAATGCACTTGTGCGCATGACGTAATATTTTGGTGACAGATAAGATAAATCCATTACTTCAGTTAAAGCATTATATATGCATTCCGTTTATTTTTCTTCCTTTTTCCATACTGACAAGTCTGAAGAAAGGAACCTTAACCAGTTTTCTATGCAGAATTTGAGTCAAAACAGCAAACATAGAGAAAGGAAAAAGGAAGAAAAGATTAGGTAAAGGTGTGGAAAATAGACTTTATCTTCATGTCACTTAGAATTATTGTATTTTGTCCAACAACTACTATCAAAATATAAAGTTTTTGATGTCGGTGTGGCGTGTGGTGTGTGAACTAGTGAGTTTCCCATGCATTGCCTCCCAAGAACTGTCATAGAAAGTTCTGCGTAGATAGATGTGGATCCAAGGATGAGACATGAGGCATAGCTAGTAGTGTCACTTTCACTGCCACAGGAGCCTATATATGTGCTGTTTTGGATAGAGCATAGTTGCTATTAACTTGTCTCACATCAAAGAAGGGGATTAAAGTAGTGCATTTCAGGAAAAAACCAAACAAATATGTATATGTTTTCGACTAACACTTTTGTTCCTCCAATTACGTTCCATCCTAGGATGATCCGGGCCAGGTACTATCATAGGATTAAGATTTTATATGTTCCATATAGTATATATTTCATCAACACACTTATCGGTTCCTGATATTCATTGTTGTGACTGTTTACAGTTTGTCTCTCCCTCTCCGCACTAAGGGAATCGGTAAGTAAAAAGGATTTCATTAGTAAACCCTTTTTTTTCTTTTAGGGATAACTGCAAAGAAGTACCCATAGGTATTTATTTTTTATGAAACTTGTAGCCCTCTTCTTTGATAATTGCAAAAAAGTACCCTGAACTTGTCTTTTCGTTACAATTTGTATAAAATGACAATTTTGATTTCAAATAAGCAAATAGCAAAAAAAACATTTCCTTTTTACTTAGTTTTCTTCCTCTTTGTACCGAACAAAGAGTAAGAAATTTAAGGGATATGAAAATTTGGATTTTTTGTTCTTTTCCTATTTTTTTTAATTTAAATTTCCAAGGGTAAAATCGTCATTTTTATACAAATTCATACAAAGTGCAACAAAAAGACAAGTTCAGGGCACTTTTTTTGCAATCATAAAAAAAGAGGGCTACCAGTTGCAAAAAGTGAATACCTCATACTTTCTTGCAATCATCCCTTTCTTTTACTTCTTTTACCTATTGGGTTCATTTTACTTTTCCAATCTCATCAATGGTTAAATATTAGGCCGCTGTACAAGAGTACCCCGCAACATGAACATGGAGAAGCTCCAGAGCGGCTATTTGTTTCCTGAGGTGCCTCATATCTCATACAATCCTCTCCTTTTCAGCTGAGATTATTTCTGTGTAACTTCATTGCTGTTCTCGGTTTTGTAATCAGATCTCGATGCGTGAGATTGAGCACGTGAAGAAGAACCCGGATGCAAAGTTGATAAACCTTGGGATCGGTGATACTACAGAGCCTATACCAGACATCATAACGTCGAGCATGGTTAATGTAACTATCTCTTGCTTAATTCATACTAGCTCTCTCTTACTTGTGTTGAAAGTAAAATCGATTTCCTTTTCTTCTGTTATGTAGTACGCGCAGGCCCTTTCAACTTCTGAAGGTTACAGAGGATATGGCGCCGAGCAAGGCAATGAGGTGCCAAACTGATTTTATTATTTTCAAGTTCCCTAAAAATTATGAACATTTATCGGTCTGTTTCCAAAAATTAGATTCTAAACAACAGGTGTTGAGTTATCATTTGTGTGTCTAAACAACAGGTGTTGAGGAATAAAATTGCAGAAACATTCTATAAAGACTTACCAGTAAAGGGCACAGAGGTTTTTGTATCAGATGGTGCACAGTGTGATATAACCCGTCTTCAGGTATTAATTTTAGAGATAAACTAACTTAACTACCCTTAAATATGCATCTTTCTCAATTAACTACCTTAAAAAGTATTTGACAGCCTCCTAAGTTTTTTAGTCTTAGTTTACCTCGACTCCTCCAACTTTTGGGTGTGAAATGATAAAAATACCCTCATGTAAAAAAATTTAAAAGCGTATTTTTGTCATTTCACAGCCAAAAGTTGACAGAATCGGGGTAAACTGAGACTAAAAAAACTTGGGGGTAGTTAATTGAGAAAGGTGCATACTTAAGGGTAGCTGAGTGAGTGTATATGATTATTTAAAGGAACAATTGCTAAAAAGTTACCCTGAAGTATTCATTGTTCGCTACTTGTAGCCCTCTTCTTTGATAATTGCAAAAAAGTATTCTGAACTTGTCTTTTTGTTGCAATTTGTATAAAAAATAACAAGTAAAAAATAAAAAATCCAAACATTCACATCCCTTAAATTTCTTCTTCGTTGTACCGTACAAAGAGCACATGAATCGGGTTTATCCCTTAAATTTCTTCTTCATTGTACCGTACAATGTACTTTTTTTGCAATTATCCCTCATCTAAATCAGTTATGCACATCTTTACTCTCCTTTCGGCTCAGTTTTGCTATGGTAATATATGCACATGAATCGGGTTTATCTTTATCTACTGCATAAACACTGAAACAAAAATCTTTCTATATCACAGCTGCTTCTGGGTTCGAACGTGTCAATGGCTGTGCAAGATCCATCCTTTCCGGTTATTCCTCTTATCTAAGTCTCACCATTTCAAAGTCATGCCTTTAACACCACTGATAATTGACACTAAATGTGTTCTTAGGCTTACATAGATTCGAGTGTCATCATCGGGCAAGCTGGTGATTTTCACGATGAAGCGGGACAGTACAAGAAGATCGAGTACATGAAATGTGGACCCGAAAATAAGTTCTTCCCCGACCTATCGATGACCCCAAGAACAGATGTGATCTTCTTTTGCTCCCCAAACAATCCCACAGGTCATGCAGCAACGAGGAAGCAATTAGAGCAACTCGTCCAGTTTGCAGCAGAAAATGGGTCGATTATAGTCTATGATTCGGCTTATGCAGCTTATATCACCGATGATAGTCCTCGATCCATCTTTGAAATCCCTGGCGCCAGAGAGGTATGTCACAACAATCTTGTCCTCGTATGTACTATCAACTTTTTGCAGGCTGGTGCCCTTGTGCTTTGTTGCCCTTTGTTCTAAAATGACAACTTTGCAGTTTGAAGGACACCAACCTGTAAAAAATCAATAATAGATGATACTTTTTTTTTTTTGCAATCATCTTTAGTTTCATCTCTTGTTTACTTATTATGTTTTTGTCTATATTCAGGTTGCGATAGAAGTTTCATCATTCTCAAAATTTGCCGGGTTCACCGGAGTTCGTCTGGGCTGGACCGTGGTGCCCGAAGAACTCTTGTTCTCGAATGGCTTTCCCGTTATACACGACTTCAACCGAATCGTCTGCACTTGCTTCAACGGCGCATCCCGCATATCTCAGGCCGGTGGATTGGCTTGCCTTTCCTCGGCCGGCTCCAAGGTTAGTCTCAATCCTAGGATCAATATATTTTTTTTACCAGCAAGAAAACGGGAAAATCTTACTCCGGCCTAATCTAATTCCTAACTTAACCTCCTCCCACACCCAAACGCGCCAATTCTAGCATCAACATTGTTCATGTTCTTTTCCATAAATAGACATCTGCATCCTCATAATACATGATCTGAGAATCATTTCTTGTTCAGGCTTTGAGCTCTTCGATCGAATATTACATGGCGAATGCAAAGATATTGATGAAGACTTTTCATTCTCTGGGTCTGAGGGTGTATGGGGGAGTGAACGCTCCTTATCTCTGGGTTCATGTTCCTGGTTCGAGATCTTGGGACATATTTACAGAGGTTCTGGAGAAGACACATGTGATCATAGTCCCAGGTTGTGGGTTTGGTCCTGCTGGTGAAGGGTACATTAGGGTTAGTGCTTTTGGGCATAGAGAGAGCATCATGGAGGCTTCAAGGAGGTTGAAGAGCCTTTTCTCTGAGAAAATAAGCAATTAAGATGCTTGATATGCAAGAAATATGAAGAAGCTCTTTTTGTATGTATCTATTTATCTTTCACCTTAGATACTTCAAAAATAAATGAGTAAATGCTAGATTTGTTGATCAATAAAAATAATTGATATAATTATTGTAGACAAAGTGTTTCTCAATAAAATGGAATGGAATAGAAGAATACCAATATACTTTCACAATACATTACCAGCTCGATTACAACAAGGGAAAACGTCTATTCCTGACTTTCTTTGACTTTTAGTTATCACTTCCTAACCGAGGTCGATCTTTCGTGACATATTGTAACACAAATGTGGTATTTTGTTACAAAAAGTAACATAAAGGTAGTAGTTTGTTAAAAAAGCAGCATAAATGTGGTATTTTTTTACAAGAAAACCAGTTTTTTCATGCTTATATTACACATGATTGGTACTTTTAGTAAACGTGTACCATCTTTGTGTTAGGATCAGTCACGAAAGGTCGATCTCAGTTAGAAATTGCAAATGACCTTTCTACATAGGCCCAAAATCGACGTTATCCCTTACAACAATATGATCATTTCTCACGTAAAATAAATGAATTTTGATATTGGAAAATAATAATGAGTTAAATGAATATTAACTATTTTAATCACTTAGAGTTGAGCCCGCACAAAACGACAGTCGTTATTGCCTCTTTGGAAGAACTCCAGATTCAAACGAGAACGACAGAGAAAAAAAAAAATCCCCTTTTCTCTGTCTCGGAATCGAGCAGCTGCAGAGAAGCTTTTGTTCGATTTCCTTACGATTCCTTCGACTTCCTCTCTCAATTCCGTTCCCATTTCTCTTCCCAACCCTTGTTCTTTGCTCTACCGTTCCTTCAATTTTCACTGTTCTTCGAATTCGGCACTTTCTGATCTTTTCCCCGACTGGTTCGAGGCCCAGGTTCTTCGTGATCGATTTCGAGCATAAGATAAGGTTTTGGCATCTGGGTTTAGGAAATTTGACTCCTTTGCTTGTGGGTTTGGGAAGAGCTTCTTCTCCTACCGCTGAAGCGGCCCACTGAGCTTCTCTAGGTATGTGTTCTTCTTCCGCAGCAATCTTTTGTTACTGATTCTTAGTCAGCAGAAATAATAATTATATGTTGTTCTTTGTGGTGTCTGGACTGTGGATTTTTGTTATTGGCTCAGTTAGTGGAAGATTGTTAAGGTGTTGGAATCATGATATACACTGCACTTGACAACTTTTACCTCACGGATGAGCAGCTGGAAACCTCTCCATCTAGGAAAGATGGGATTGAAGAAGCTACTGAAACCGCGCTGAGGATATATGGCTGTGATCTCATTCAAGAGAGTGGCATCTTGCTGAGATTGTATCCTTTTATGGTTTATATTCGTAAATTGTAGGGAAAATGTTATTTAGATACCCACTTTGACATTTCGCTATCAAAGACTCCCCCTAAAGGCGAGGAGTTATTAGTAACACACTGTCACATTTCGTATTAATCATAAACACATGAATTTACCCGGAAAAGGTGATGGTTTCATCGGGAACACACTGTCACCTTTCTCATTTATCTGTGATTTTTTGGGACAAAATGACCCAAAACCGGGTGTTTGTGATGGTGGTGACAGTGTATAGAACCTCACCTTTACTAACTTTATAGTGTAGAATCAACTGAATTAGGAGATTTGTACTTAAAGGATTGATGGGGTTGAGATTTCTTTATTCTGTTTGTTTGTTTCCTTAACGTCATTACTTGCAGACCGCAAGCCGTGATGGCCACTGGCCAGGTTCTCTTTCATCGGTTTTATTGCAAGAAGTCTTTTGCGCGCTTCAATGTCAAGGTTAGTATCTATATCTTCCCGTTTCCTTCCAATAGCCAGAGCCATTGAGTGCTACATTTACAAAAAATGTTGAGCGTTGAGTTTTGTGTGCTTGTTTTAGTATAGTATACCTCATTTTGGAAAATTTGAGTTCCCATATCTTCATGTAATATGCTAGTTTAGCAAATGCAAAATGGATGATACTTCTGTTGCTTAACTCTTTTTTTAAAAAAAATGGTTTGCAGAGAGTTGCTGCTAGTTGTTTGTGGCTTGCATCAAAACTAGAAGAAAGCCCTAAAAAAGCTAGACAAGTTATTATTGTTTTCCACAGAATGGAATGCAGGAGGGAAAACTTACCCTTAGAGTTTTTGGATTTGTATTCTAAGGTCAGTAACCTATTTCATATGTGCGTTATTTATCTATGAATGGATGTGGTGAATTCGATAGAACTAAGCTGACAATGTTTTGAAACCTCGATCTTGTCTCATGCAGAAATTTTCGGAGTTGAAGATGGACTTGAGCAGAACAGAAAGACATATCTTGAAGGAGATGGGTTTCATTTGTCATGTTGAACATCCACATAAGTTTATATCCAATTACTTGGCCACTCTTGGAACACCTCCTGAACTAACGCAAGAGGCTTGGAACTTAGCAAATGACAGGTAAATATCAATTGTCACTTCACATTACTGTGCATTTTCTTTTTTGATCAGCAAGAAATCGTGGAAGTCCTACTCTAGCCTAGTCTAAATTCTAACCTAACCTCCACCGACATCTGCTCCCAAGCAGATGTACCCACTGGGTCTCGAACCTCTGACCTCAAGGAGGTGAGAGAGCTCTCTGACCACCAGGCCAACCAAAGTGGGCACTATGAATTTTCTTATTGAAGTATCTCTGATCATCTAGTTTGCATTAGTTTGTCTATGAGTTGAAAACATCCCTATCAATAGTAAGTAGTAACCCCTTTACCCCTGCTTTATGCTATAGGTTATTTCGTTTTTTTAAAGAATTCTAAGAAATGAAAGAACCACTATTCTTTGTAATTATATCCTTGTGATTACAAGAACATATTAGGACCTGTACATAGCATGTTAATGGCGGTATGGTTTTAGCTCAATGGATTATGATCGAAAAGAACATAGGTAATGTTTGCAAAATTAAAGCAACTTTTGAGATCCCATAGTAAATTTCCACAAACACATGACTATCCTTATGAATTTTCACATATCACCATTGTACACAAGTGAGTGTAAATTTTAAAAATATCCCCTAAACACTCACTCTTACACTTCACTATTCTGATTGCAATCTGATCCTGTTCTTGAAATCCTCCATGATATCATATTGAAATCAGGAGATTAAAGGACGGGAATGAGTAGTTTTGGGATATTATAAAATTTTAAACCCACGTGACATAAAAACGATTTTGTATGGTTTCCATGTACGATGGTGACACACGGAAATTAATAAGGGTAGTCATGTGTTTGTGGGCAAGTCATAAATTTTGTTGACTGATTCTACACCTCCTGCTTGTAACAGTTTGCGTACAACCTTGTGTGTTCGATTCAAGAGCGAGGTCGTGGCTTGTGGGGTTGTTTATGCCGCCGCACGTAGGTTTCAAGTACCGCTTCCCGAGAATCCTCCATGGTGGAGAGCATTTGATGCAGAAAAATCAGGGATCGATGAAGTTTGCCGGGTGTTGGCCCATCTCTACAGTCTTCCCAAAGCACAGTACGTTCATGTCTGCAAGGACGGAGATACATTTACCTTCTCTAGTAAATCTTGGGATTCACAATCAAAGCCGGTTCCAAAGGTCTGGTTCCTTTCTCTTTCGTTTTTTTCACCGTTGTCTACATATAGATTGCATAAAGGGTTAATTAAACTTAACTACACCTAGTTTTACTCGTTTTTCACATGGCTACATCTAGTTCCAGATTCGTTTTGCAGCTACCCTAGGTTTTAAGAAATTTCACATAGCTCATCTTTGCTAGACAATGATGAAAATGCTCGACACCGATCTCTAAAAATACATTTTTTTAAATAATTTTATCTTTGAAGGAGTCTTTTCTACACCTACTCTATTGTTTTTTTACATTTAATAAAAAAATATATTGTGTAGTTATGGAGTCTTTTCAGATCAGGGTCAATGCCATTTTTGTCATTTCCGGATGAAAAAGAGCTCTGAATTTTTTTGATACCTAAGGTAGCTGCGAAACGAATTTAGGTGTAGCTCGTTTTTTACTAGAAAATGACAAAAATGCACTTGACCCTAAATATAAAAAAAAATGTCTTATTTTTTTCATCTTTTTAATAGTTTCATCTTTTAAGGAGTTTTGCATCTACTCAATCATTATTTATACATCTAATCAAAATGTTTTGAGCAGTTATGGAGTCTTTCTAGATTAGGGTCAAGGGCATTTTTGTCATTTCGGAAAAAAAATGAGCTATGTAAATTTTTTTTTAAACCTAAGGTAGCTGCAAAGCGAATCTGGAATTTAGGTTTAGCCAAGTGTGATTAACCCTTGCATAAATTCCCATTTGAAAAAAACTTGCATAAATTATGGTGAAATGACTGAACTCTAGTCTTACGTTTATGTGGAATTTCAGCCAAAAAGCTCTCCAGTGGACAATGATGACACCGTTCCCAAGTCAGCTCCAGAAGCAGTGAATCCCGAGTCCGGTGGACCAAAGGGTAGTTTGGTCAAAGTTTCTGCTGACAGGCCAAAGGACTCTAAGAAGAGCGACGATGAATCCAAGACAGAGGGAGAGGCTAGAGAAGAGCCTTTGCCAAAGTCCAAGACCGACCACAGGACCGAGGCAGCCGGGGACAGGAGCAAAGACAGAGACCGAGAGAGGGACAGGGACAGGGACAGAGGAGTAAAGTCTAGGAGTCGTGATAGGGAACGTGAGCGAGAGGATAGTGAGAGGGACAGAGATAATAAAGGCAAGGATCGTGGTCATCGTTCCAAAGACAGAGGAAAAGACTCGAGACGCCATTCTTCAAGAGGTATGAGATTTAAATTTCTTTGTTGCCCGTTTTGTTATTGGGTTTTTATTTGGGAATAGTTGCATAAAAGTACCATGAGGTATTCATTTATTGCAACTTGTAGCCCTATTTTTCAATAATTGCAAAAAATATCCTGAACTTGTCTTATTGTTGCAATTTGTATGAAAATGATGATTTTTACCCTTACAATTTAGATTTAAAAAATAATTAGTATAAGACAAGTGCAACAAAAAGACAGTTCATGGCACTTTTTTGTAATTATCAAAAAAGAGGGCTACAAGTTGCAAAAAGTGAATACCTTAGGCTACTTTTTTGCAATTATCCCTTTTACTTGTTTAACCTTACATATTGATATTCAAATCTTGTTCTTGTTTTCAGATTCTGATTACTACGGTTCCTCCTACTCTTCAAGGGACAAGGATCGCCACAGACATTACTAACCAGGAATGGATAGGGGTTTTTGAAACATGCTCCTAGAATTTGTTTTGGATTTCTCATGAGAATTATTGTCATAATTAAACATATTAAGGATCTGATAGGGAAGATTTATTTCCCAACCCTTTTAGGCTTCTCTTATGTTGTAAACTACATTGCTTTAGCTGAGTTTGTTTCATGTGAATGTTCTTACAAAAATAGAATGTGATTCAATGAAACTTGTTCTTCCTGAAACAAAACATTTCTGGTTTTGTAGAATAGTAGGTTCTCTTGGAAGCATTTTGTCCTTTGCTCCTATAGGTGCATGTTAAGTATTCATACATTGTTAAGTGTATATAGGGGTAAGTATAGGATGAGTTTGGGGCGGTCAGTTGTTTTAGACGGAAGTGTGTTCTCTGACTCCTAGTTCCTGGAAGTGGTCGATGGTTATCATCCCTTTTTTAGTCTCTTTGAGCTCTCCTTTCTTGGTTTTCTACCGCTCAGATTGTGGTATCTATCTTGTCCCGCCTTCTCTTTTCCTATGTGTCGACTTCTGTGAGTTATTAATGAGTCAAGTTCATGGCCGATCTTCTATCTCCTGGTTAATGGATTGACGCGTTCTGCTCAACCTCTTTGAGATAAGAGGGTCCACCTTCTGTGGTCCCTTGTGACATTGTTCATTGATTCAGTGTTTGGAGTTTGAAGTTCATTAGTAAATCAGTCGTTTCAAATTGTCGGACCTTTGTTATTGGTTTAGTGGTTTCTGATTTCCTTCCGGAACCCGCATCACTGTTTTTCTTTTTTTGCATTTTTTCTGATAAAAAAGAAACAAGAAAGAAAAAAAAGTTAATACTCCATATTAGCATAACTACCATGAAAGTGAACCAAGATGTCCATTTTGTCTTCAATTAGGACAAGACACAATAAATACTGGCCCAAGCCCATATGATGATGATGATGATCAATCACTCTCCACTACACCATCCTCTTTCTCGTTCCATATTCAATGACCCTTAAGCTCTATCAAACTAGTGAAACCACTATCATCAACAAGGCCAAAACTCAGCCCTCTTCACTTTAGAGATGCTCTCCAGAACTCCAGTTGGAGACACATGCCCCATCACTGTTACTCTCTTGCTCTCCAGGTCTATGCTGAATGATGTCACTCCTGAAACCAAGCACCAAAACATGAAACTTCTTTGGTGGGTCCAAAAGGGCTTTTTGGGGATGGGCCTTCCAATGGGCCCAAGCCCTAAAGCTAATCTGTTTATAGTGAGTAATGCAATTACTTCACTATGTAAATGGGTATATGTTACCTTCCATTTTGGACAAGTGTTTCTTCACTTTGCCAGCACAACCTTGGCAGTGGAGAGAGACCCTCATGACAACTACCTGCAACCAAACATCATATAAATGTTCCTTGCCATTTCCAAAAGGGTTACAGGTCACCTTTAAGATGAAACATTGTTTACAACCAGCTTTTTTTAAGGCAGAAAACAGACAGATCTCCATATTGAATCGAAAGTTAATTTCACATGCCTACGCTTAACTACACCCGCTTCTCTCGTACCCACACTTATATAACGTTTTTTTTCTGAATAATACCCTAATTTCCAAAATATTCACGTTACTACAAAAGGTCAGGGTAGAAATGTGAAAATCGGGTACCTTCCAGAAAAGAGACAGATCTCCATATTGAGTTGAAAGTTAATTTCACCTAGGTACGCTTAACTACACCCGCTTCTCTCATACCCACACTTAACTATAACGTTTTTTTTCTTCTGAATAATACCCTAATTTCCAAAATGTTCACGTTACTACAAAAGATCAGGGTAGAAATATGAAAATTGGGTATCGCCTAGAAAATAATAAAAAAATTAAAGAATTGTCCATAAACAATAGTTAAATGAAAAACGGGTATATATAATGAAGTATAATCAGATATAATGAATCCTGAATCACTGATTTGACACGATAGACAGTAGAAGAGAAAGGTCATGTTTTGATTGGTTGGAGTGTGCAAAAATGCATGGCATTACCAAAACCAATAGCAAGTTCATACCCTAAACATGACATACCAAACAAAGACCATGAAGAGAAGAAGAACAATAATGAAAAATGAAACAATCTATTTTTCTTAAACCATGACATGAGCTAACCTGAAAGACATGATTGTCCGATGAAGTAATGATACTCTTAGGTTCTTCTACACGATGATCTTGTTGTTCTTGCTCTCTCTTCACCATCTCCGTTGGAACAAAAATGGGTCTCCTCCTAGGAGCATGAGAAGCACCAAGCCTCCTAGACTCCACAACCCTAGAGTACTTAGTACTATTATTGCTGATCAACCTTGTGTTCTCCACCATATCTCTCGACGTCGGCCGCGGCACGATCACCGACCTCCCGTCTCCGGTCATGCACACGGCGGTGGCCGCCGGGGACCGGCACATGAAGCCGGGGATCTTTTTGGAGCTTGTCTTCATGTTGTGGCTGCTCATGGCTCTATAGTGGGGCTCAAGAGTGATGTGTGTTTAAAAGGGTGTGTGGAGGAGGAAAGTGAAGAGTGTATAAGAATAGGAGGAGGAGAGTGAAACAAACATGCCATCTTAATGAGAAGGGTTAGCTATAGGAGAAGGGTTTGGTTGGCAGCACCACCAACAACAGTTGTTTTTTTGCCTTTGTTTTGAATGTTTTCACCATCCAAGTCACTGTCTCAATCCACTTTATTTCTTTCTTTCCTTGGAGGATGTGAAAATTCTAATTTGTCATTGGGAGGAATCCTTAAATGTGTGATCACTAAAGAATGGTGTGTGACAAATTGTAACATTAATAAGTTGTTGGTATGCTTTCACTTTAATATTTTACAAGTTGATTTGATCTGAACATGATTTTGAACGGATTGATATATCTGATATGATTGAAGATCGATTGGTTTGTTTGACGTGAGAGTTGATGTTGTACCAGAGCATCCGAATGGAGCGTCTTCTTTCGATTTCGACAATTTAGATCTGAAA